>JAAOOA010000351.1:0-5000 GCA_012861695.1 Trematomus loennbergii | reverse complement strand
TTTATTGAAAGACAAGCTAGAATACTTCAAGACCCTCTCTTTGGTGACATTCACGATCATCAACTTAACAGTACAAAGACTTTCATTACAACTCCTGCTGATTTAAGCCGAAATAAGTGCAAGGGAAGCAGTTTTGCTACCACAGTGGCTATAGTGTCAGACAGCCATGCAGAGAAACCCAAAGAAGACAATTATCTTGTTAAAAGCTACATTTCCTCCACTAACAATGACACCTCATGTACCAGCATGCATGCTCCATACATTCAATATCTCATGAAGCTAAAATTGAGTTTCTGAAAGAGAAAGGACTATGCTTTGGCTGCCTGAAGGTGGGGCACTTGAGCAGGAACTGTAACAGGAGAATGACCTGTCAAATCTGTCATGCTACACCCAACTATTCTGCACATTAAAAGATCTTCTAAGCCTGAAACTGAGAACTTTAAACATGATAAGACAGAGCAGAAGAGTGGAGGAGCAAGGCCTGAAGAGACATCCATCAGCAGTGCTCTTGTTTCAGTAGGAGAAGGTGAAGGAATCGGGGCTGGTAAAGACAGCATACTTGCCATAGTGCCAGTGAAGGTGAAACTCTGCCATGGAAATAAAAGTATACTGACCTATGCATTCCTGGACCCTGGTAGTACCGACACATTTTGCACAGAGGGGCTCATGAGGCAGCTTGGTGCTAGAGGACGGAGAACTGAAGTCCTTCTTCAAACGATGGGAACAGAGAAAACAGTCAGGAGTTTTGAGGTAACGGGTCTAGAAGTGGGCAATGTGGAAGATGGCACATATATAAAGTTGCCCAAGGTTTACACTCAGAACAAAATCCCTGTTACCAAAAGAAACATTCTTACCCAGGCGGACCTCAAGAAATGGCCTTATCTGCAGGAAATCCAAATAAAAGAATTAGATGCTGACGTGGGACTTCTTATTGGAGTAAATACTCCAAAGGCTATGGAACCATGGAAAGTTATAAATACCCAAGGAAACGGCCCATATGCAGTGAAAACACTGTTAGGATGGGTCGTTAATGGTCCACCTAATGCTTCCACAGATCCGGATGATGAAACCCCTGTGGCAGTAGTGAACAGGACCTCAATTGTTCACCTTGAGAAGCTTAATGAAAGACAATATATTAATGACTTTCCAGAAAACGAGTATGAAGAGGAAAGACAAATGTCAGCTGATGACCGAAAGCTCCTGCAGAGGAGAGAAAAGAGGAAAGATTGCTCCACTGATCTTGGAGTAAAGCAGGATAAAGGAAAGCGACTGAAGGATCAGATGCTTCTGCTCAAAAGGCCTACAGCTAATGCACTAAGACTTTCAGTAGAGGACACGGAAAATGCTGAAAAGGCCATTATTTGCCACGAGCAGAGACAGCATTTCAAAGAGGATTTTGCCTTGCTGGAAAAAGCCAAACAGTGCAATAGAGGAAGCTCCCTATACAAGCTGGACTCTATCATTGATGCTGGGATTCTGAGAGTTGGAGGAAGAACTACAAAGATGGCTATGCCAACTGACTTCAAACATCCAATGATTCTACTTAAACATTCTCGTATTTCCAAGTTGATACTAAGCCACATACATCATCAAGTTGGTCACTCAGGTCACATGCTCTCCAAACTCCTTCAACGTTACTGGCTATCAGCTGCAAACTCTTCAGCCAGGAGGCAGGTGCAATACCTTGCTGACCTGTTTTGGAAGCGCTGGACCAGGGAATACCTTCCTTTGATGCAAGAACGGCTCAACTGGAATACTATCAAAAGAAACTTCACCCCCGGAGACCTGGTCGTCATCGTTGATGAGAACGCACCGAGGAACACTTGGCTCCTGGGACGTGTAGTTAAGACCCTTCCTGATTTCTTTATGAATTATTCTCGCGCAATTTGAATTAATCCAAAGTATTTGTTTTTATTTGCTTTTACACATTTAAAAAGAAAAGGTGAATAAAGAAGCACATTAAAACTAAAGTATCAATGTATGTCACATTTAATCAACTAGTGCCTACATGCATGGGTAATATTTAAATCAGTAAATTAAATAGCATATTATTCAATGTATGTATTTTTATAAATATATTTATTTTGGTAGGTTTGCTCTTCCGTAATAATTATAATAATGGAGTATTTTCACAGTGTGGTGTTTGTACTTTTACTTCAGGATGTACTACCTGCAGCACGTGCTGATAAAGGGTCTAAAGCAGGGGTGTCAAACTCAATTTCATCACGGGCCACATCAGCATTATGGTTGCACTCAAAGGGCCGGTTGTAACTTTAAGACTATATCATTAATTAATATAACTTCATAATTAACTACGTCTGAAAGCAGAAGTCTAGAGCAAATAATTGCAAGTCTCTTCAGTAAGAATGTCACAATATGATTTTAAAAGAAAAGCCACATTCTGGATGTGGTATCTTACCTTGTGTTATTATTACATGTTATTGCATTTGTCCAGCAGGGGGCAAACTCACTCTTGGTATTAAAGAGCCTGTTGTACATGTTCCCACGAGGAAGTCCCGGAAGCATGTTACCAAAGTAAAACCAGTTAAATCTACTCCTATGTTGTGGACATACAATTATTGATCACAAGATACAACATATTATTGGCGATGAGGATTAAGAAGAGGATTAAGACAAGGATCAATACGGATCAATACGGGATCAAAGAGGACATGCCGAACGGACTGGTTAGCACCTATGGCGCGTTTCCACTACAGCGCGAGCCTTAAGAGGGCTGTGACGTCAGCGGCCCGTCTTTGGTTGCGTTTCCACTTGGCCTAGTACCGGCCGGCGGGTCCTAATTCACAGTTTTTCTGGCCTCATAAAATCGGGTCTAGGGCCAGAGACAACGAGGCTGAGTCGGGCTGAGTATGCTAAACTAGAGAGAGCATCGCTGACAAGGGGGCTACAACTACAACAAGATGGACATATTTGACCGTGATTTAATTGTAATACACATTTCAAAATGATGCCGAAGTAACAACATACTGATACCGGTTAGTAAAAACCATGAATTAATGCTTTGTCAAGTCTGCAGACAGACGCAGGGAAAAACCTTTTAAAATGCGTGTTTTCTAATGGAGATTGGCTAAGCTAACGCAGTATATGCTCCGACCGTCCACACTCACAACAACGGCCTATACAGACATAAATAAAGCAGCGACTGTATTCACCATGACACAGGCAGTCTGTGGTGTGTACTTGTTTAACTTTTGTCGAGTTTCTGAACATATATAGGAGCTGTGAGCTCTGAGTGCTAACAGCTAACGGCTGTGTTGTTTTTCTGGGGTTCTCTGAAGATCACGTCACGGCTCCGCCTACACTGCGTTACTATAGATACTACCCCAGTTCCTAAACTGTAATGGAAATGCGCCATAAAGTGAGCCAGTCCTAACGAGGCCCAGCCATACCGAGCGGGGCCGAGCGAGGCCGTGTAGTGGAAACGCGCCATTACATGCGGGTTTGGGTCGTTAGCGGCAGCTAGCTCAAATTATTAGCAAAGTCTGCGGGTGGAGGAGAGGATTCATTGACACACAATGGCAATGATTGGCACGCTGGCACCTTTTGATGCAAAAAATCAGAAGTGGGAAGAATACTGCCAGGCTGAAAACAAGAGTGCAGCAAAAAAACAACTAAAACAGAAACAGTCCCATGACACAAACAGGAAACTGAGAAGTTTCTCACCTGGGGATAAAGTGTTCATCAAAAACTACTCTTATGGACCTAAATGGATCGCTGCGGTCATCGAGAGCTCATCAGGTCCAGTGTCATATTCAGTGATCATTGGAAGTGGTCAAGTCGTGAAGCGGCATGTGGATCAAGTAAGAGCCAGATTAACAGACACCGTGCCCTTAGAGCCGGTGCTGGACTCCAACAGAGACACTGTGGTTCCAGTGACAATCGAGCAAGAAGGACTTCCTGCAAGTGAGCCAGTGGTTCTGTGTACTCCGGTCCCGCCGGACTTGCCTGCTACACCCGTGGTGAGACGATCAGAGCGCGAGAGACAGCCACCTGTATACCTGAAAGACTTTGTTAAATAGATCAAGAGATGTTCCATTAATAGAGCAGCATAGTTCCTCTGATCTCACTTTAAGGAAAGGTTTAGAATGTTAATCTTTGAAAGTGAAATGGTTTATGCCAGTACCTCGAAATGTTGTGTAACGGGAGTATGTTATACCCCCACCTTCGGGAAGTATTGTTAGCTTAAAGGGGGGGAAATGTGGTATCTTACCTTGTGTTATTATTACATGTTATTGCATTTGTCCAGCAGGGGGCAAACTCACTCTTGGTATTAGTTTACATGTTCCCACGAGGAAGTCCCGGAAGCATGTTACCAAAGTAAAACCAGTTAAATCTACTCCTATGTTGTGGACATACAATTATTGATCACAAGATACAACACTGGAAAAACATTGATTGTGACATTTTGAAAAAGAGAAGTGACATTTTGAAAAAAAAATCTATTTATGAGAAAAAGGCTAAGTCTAAGAAAAAAGGCATATTTGGACAAAAAAAGTCAAATTCTGAGAAAAAGTCAAATTTGAGATGCATTGTGGGACATGTCGTTTATGGGCAACGTGCTTCTGTAAAGTAGCATGTAACCATATAATAAACATATTATATTCTTTGCAAGCTCTTGTGGGGCCACATAAAATGAAGTCGCGGGCCGGATTTGTCCCCCGAGCCTTGAGTTTGACACCCCTGGTCTAAAGTGTTATTAATGTGATAATAAAGTGCTACTGAAGAGTTTAAAGTGTTAATGGAGAGTAAAGGGAACATACCTGCTCTGTGTATCCGAAGCTGAGGCTGTAAAACAGCGTCCAGTAGTTTCTGGAGTCTCTTGTTCTCCTCTTTGGAAAGAGACAGCTCCTCCTCGAGCTTTGCTATTGTTTGTTCAAACAGAGCAAATATCTCTTCAGTAGTGAGTCGCTGCTTCTTCAACGACAGCAGCATTTGGACTTTACTCATGTTTCCTAGATCACCTTTTCCTGCAGACTCCG
>JAAOOA010000350.1:382500-392388 GCA_012861695.1 Trematomus loennbergii | reverse complement strand
GTCCTGGGTTTAAGGGTTGCTGTTTTAAATCTGGCTCACTGATTGTGTCTTTACTGTCAGAAGTGTTTTTATCAGAGAGTCTTTCATTGGGTGATGAATCTCTCCTTATCAGTTCAGTTATAAGTTGGACAGATGAATCAAAAGGTCAATGATTGTTGATTCTTGAAAATGCTTTAAGAAACACAACAGCCTTCATCTCAGCTCTCCAGAGGGTTTACTTTATTGAGTTAGCAGCTCATTCCTTCAAACAGAAACTTCAGAGTGATTATAATGAGAGCAGATAGAAAGAAAGGTGGGCACACATGAATACCGTGATATATATTTGTACATATATATTGAAGTAGTACAATATATGACAAGTTTAATCTGTGGGCCATATCTCATTATACTGTCTGAATTAGCTGAGGGCCGAAAGTGTTGTTTAATGTTTAATAAAATGGCGGCTATGTCAACTGTTGAAGAAAGGAAGAAAATGGAACAATGTATTTTATTATATAAAGCTTAAATATGTTAAAAACTGTGTTAAACTCTGAATGCCATAGTCATGTATCGTATAGTTTAACGCTTTAGCAATATAAACAGGATGTATAACAGAAATCCTTACATGGGTACTTGTAAAGACCTATGTAGCAAAGTACGCACTTCCTCTTTCGAGGAGATGAACATCTGTTATGCACTTCCTTGCGGGAAGTGAACATTTAACCATAAAGCAACAAAGAAGGACACCTGATGTGACAAACCACGTGAACAAAGAGGATATAAGGAGACTGAAGAACATTTGAAATCAGTTCCTCTTGAACTCAGTTCTTCTTGCAGAAGACTGAAGAACCCCCGATACTAACTAGTAGTGGGGCAAACCTAGACGGAGCAGATATCATCTATATCTGAGCTAAACGCAGTTCATTATAGTGTGTGGTGTTATAACTTGTGAAACTTTAAATAAAACGACCTGTTCACACTTGTGAGAGGAAACTAAAGTTCACGTAGCCCTTCTGATTATTGCTGGATAAGTGACAAATGAGACGGAAATGTAACCTGTTCCCACATAGCTTGAGTCCTGAGTCCAGACTGATTCCAGCGTCCTGTCTCCTTGGCTGAGGATCGATCCCTGACGGAGTCTGCAGTCTCCCAGAGAGAACAGCGGGTAAGTCGCACCTAGGTAACTCTGTTGCTGAATTCTGGGTCATATTGGAGGTCGCCGTGATCGATTGATCTGAAATACGGCAGCAGTGCTTTACGGGTATTGAATCCCAAGGTTTCAGAGGTGTGTTCATTAAGGTCTGTGATCAAAGTCTAAAGGGAGAAACTAACAGGGGAAAGTTAAATGGTGTAAATTGATGAATGGAGGTAGTATAGAAAGAAGGGAGTTTGTCGGTACCTCGAGGTGGTGTGTGAGGACTGAGTAAAAACCGTATCAATTACACAACTTCAGATTGTGTTCCTTCTATGTTTTACTCCTCATTGAAAAGAACCTTCTACATACATCATGTGATCGTGTGTTGAGTGTTACAGAGCAATGTTACATACACCTGAACATCAGCAGAACCCTTTAAAGTGCAGAAGATCTGATTGATTTGACCTTGTGTTTTTAAAAAGTGACTCTCACCTGAAACACTCGCGGTGTGGAGAGTCTGTGTTTTCCTCAGTAACCTTTCTGCTGATATTTACAGCTGTATCTATGAAGGAACATCTCCTCAATGTGTGACTTGATCTCAAGACTATTTAAGGGTTTTTTGGTGTAAAGGTTTCATTAGTTTCACATCATGTTGTGACTTTGTGAGGATGCAGTGAGATCATGAAGCAGAGGAGAGAAGAAGAGGAGATTCTCTGGCTCCCTGTTTCCCTTCTGTAGCATGTACAAGTATTTATATACAGAAGTACTTTAATAAAGACCAACAAAGTATGCGTTTGTTGACTAATAACACTTGTGTTATGCAGTTAACTATTAACACATTTCTATTCAATATTATATATTTCTAATAAACATGAAGTAAAACGTATCTACTTCTTTCAAGTTTATTACAAACAATTCTTATTCTTGTCTTTATCAGGGATAGTTTTGAAGTAACCAATATGGACCTGTATTGAAGCTCATGGTTTGTGTGCTGTGGATAAATAATGAAATGTAACCATGACATGTAATATGAACTAAGAAGCTATTGGTGTTATAATGTCTGTCTTTTAACAAAGAGAAAACATATAGAAATTCTAAACATAGCACTCCACTCAATTATTGGACAGTCACGTACTTGATAGAACCACAGCTTTATTTGAAAGTACTTCAACTTAATAACATGTAAAACAACCCTTCAAAGTAAGTAAGGTGCAGTATAACAAAATAACACTCTAAATGAGTTTTAACATCAAAGAAACATTATCATAAACTTCATCAAATATATACATATCATATATATAAATAAATATCAAACTATACACGGAACTATATCCATGAATAAGTGTCCAGTGTCCATGCCTCTGGTGGGGGGGATACATGTTGTTATGTCCTCCAACCACTGCTCCTTTGGCACAATGTAGTTCACTACTCCCTGTACTGGCTGGGTCCAGTGTCCATGCCTCTGGTGGGGGGGAGATACATGTTGCACCCCTTCTCAGAGTCTGCTCTCCATCCCCCGCTCTCGCCTTCGTACTGTGGGTGACAGGGCGTTCAGTGTTGCGGCCCCCACCCTCTGGAATGCACTTCCTCCTGAGATCCGGAACGCTGCCTCACTGGACATCTTCAAATCCTCACTAAAAACGCACCTGTTCACCCTGGCCTTCGGACCCTAGTCCTTTCCTGGTCCCCCGGCTTCCTTTATTTTATTTTTTCTTGTTTTGTTCGCTCCTCATTGTCTGTTTTGTTTTGTCTGTCCACCATGTACAGCGTCCCGTGAAAGGCGCTTTATAAATTCCATTTATTATTATTATTATTATTATTATGTCTCAGATAAATACAGGGAAGTAAATGGTATTATCTTCCCTTCCCAAAGCAGACGTATGAAGCAGCAGATACATGGAGGCGTGTGGCGCAGTTGGTTGTGCGTAGGTGTTCTGATCAGGGGGTCACAGGTTCAAACCCCACTGCAGTCAGCATGTCGTTGTGTCCCTGAGACACTTCACCCCAAATTGCTCCTGTGGGGATTGTCCACAGTGTTGAGTATGTAAGTCGCTTTGGATAAAAGCGTCTGATAAGTAACATGGACAAATTCTACAGAAGATCACTAACCAGAAAAGGCTTTTTAAATTGAATACTTGAGTAAATGTATACCTGCATTTACTTGGTCACTTACAACATTGCATCTGCATTATTTAGCTTATTGTATATGTATTTGTAGGCCTACATGTATATAGTTTACTTCATCTGCATTACTTGTACACTAGTCTGAACTATTTTACTCTGTTTCTTCATGCACTATTTTAATGTATTGTTTTATGTCCTATATATATTCATATTGCATTGTTGGAGGAGCTTCAGATGTGCATTGCATATCAACACTGCAGCTGCTGTGCATACTGTATGATGATAAAGCCCTTAAATCTACTTGGTAACTTCCCACCTTAACAACATTCACCTTCAAACCGTCTCCATGTTCCACCTTTAATCAGCTTCACCTGCAGCTGTCAGTACACTCAGTGCTAACGGCTAGCATCAGCGGCTAACAGGCATTTTTAACTTTTAAAGAACAATGTGGAACACAACACAACATGTCAGTGACAGCGGGTCAGAGGAGCCTTCAGGGGAGAAGCTTAAAGTCTCTTTTCTGGTGTTTAAAATCATGCATTTACGTGAGAAACTAAGGCTAAAGCTACACATGCTAACACACACCTACCAGAAACGTGCAGGTCCTCCTGTAGTTGTGCTACGTCACGCGTCGCATCCGGGTCCTAAAGCCCGCCGGGTTCTGTTTCGGGTTAATTTTAAAGAGTTAAATATCTTATTTTAAAACGTTTTACCTTCACAATTAATTGTATGTTCTATTATATTAATTACAAATATTCAAAGACACACAGCGCAGTGAACAAAATAAAACATTACAAATAAAAGAGCTAAATAAAATAAAAAAGGACAAATATGAAATACCTGATCTGTTTCTACTCTATCCCACAGATTATAAAACATATAATCAGACTATATAAATAGGTTGAGGTACACTTTGATTCTCTACAGGTGAAAAAGGACATTACTCACATTAAGTTTTCTGAAATAGTCTAAATATGGCATTGTGTAATGATAACTTTTGATGAATTGGGGTCAAATCAAAACACAGTTAAATAATCTCCTAAATGTGGATATTTGATTGATGTCTACCTGTTGGAAACAAGACATGTAATGAAGGCATAATAAACAAGAACATTAGAAATCAAACTAAGCTCTTTCCTCTCCTGTAGTTCAATAGGTTTTAGTGCATGTCAAAGGTCTGCAAAGGGTACAAATCCCTGTGTTCCCTCCAGAGTGAGATTCTGAGATAAAGTGTGAACAGAGTAGTAATGTCAGAAATAAGGACATAAAGATGAAACATTATTCATGCCAATGTGTCACTGTGTCCCTGCTGCTGGTGAGGAAGGGTCTCTTTGTAGAGGTCCTCACATCCTTTTTTGTAGTAAGGAGGTATCAGCTAACCAGTCTTAACTTAGTCTTAACTTAGTCTTAACTTAACTTAACTTAGTCTTAACCTTAACTTAACTTAGTCTTAACCTAGTCTTAACTTAGTCTTAACTTAGTCTTCATAACTTAACTTAACTTAGTCTTAACTTAGTCTTAACAGTAACTTAACTTAGTCTTAACCTTAACTTAACTTAGTCTTAACCTTAACTTAACTTAGTCTTAACTTAGTCTTAACTTAGTCTTAACAGTAACTTAACTTAGTCTTAACAGTAACTTAACTTAGTCTTAACCTTAACTGAACTTAGTCTTAACAGTTACTAAACTTAACCTTAACTTAGGGATTCTGATTTTGATTCTGATATGTAGAATGGCTCTTTATTACAGTATTATACAATTATAGAATAATATATGATCTTATTTCTATCACTAAGAGATCAAAAGGAGCATTTTAACGATGTGGTTTGTCAATGAGGAGAGCATGTTATATCAGTGCTGCATCATATCATATATCATGTGTTTTAATCATGGGCGTAGGAAGCATCCTGAATGTGGGGGGGACATTTTTAACGGGGGGTGTGGGGGCGGAAAAAAAATAGATTCCTGTATTCCGGTGCATTTTAACAGGTGGTTTGATACTTTTATGTGGCTATACTAGCATGAGGAAAATGATGGGTACATTTTGTAATTTCATCCAGTAGTAAAGAAAGGAAACATATTTGATTATTAATTCAGAGCCGTCTTTGAATTAATAAAAAGCAGTTTAAATGCCCATTTTTTGTACATTTATATACAACAATAATTATTTGTGAGTGCATTGAGAGATATTGTTGTGGAGAGTCATTTATATATAAATCGCAAAATACATTTGTGAATCCTTCTGTGAGCATTTATTAATATTGAGACTGATCTGACTCCATACGGATGTTAAGTTCACCTAGGAATGGTATCATTGACTTAAATGTTCAAATAAATGTTGCTCTTCTGTCTATATTGGTCATATGATGCCCCTTGACTGAAATGTTTCCTGTTCAATATCCCCACTGATTTCCTTAAAATCCTGGGATGAGAGTCCACATCACAATTTACTCTCAACTGTCATTTCCCTTTCATCACTCACCTCAGCAATGGACCTCTCTCCACTGTCCCTGTATTCTGCCTCTGACTCACTCTCAAGTGCCTAGATGTCAAGAGAGGTGGTGAAGTGATACTTATTTATTGAGCAGTATACTCTTTCACATTGAATCATAACAAGTCATACTGAATGTAAATACAACTGACTCTAAAGTAAGTCGCAGTCTGTGACATTGGACATTTTGAAGACTCAAAGTCCCAAGCAGTAGGTAGAATATTCTATGTAATGTGCACAGAAAATAAATAGTTAACTGAATACTGGGATGGAAATAGCCTATAAGCACTCAGTAAAACATAAACACACACAAAAAGCTTCTGAATGATAAGAAGTATAATTAAAACATAATGCACATTACCATTTTGAGAGAGAGTACCTAAGTTAAAGAACTCATAAAATAATCTCTTATCGAACTGAGGCTCCAGTAAAACACACTGACTGCGTCTCTACGTAAGCCGTGTATGAGTATTATCCTGGTTATGATCATATTGGGGATATGGTGTTTACATGAGCACAGAGAGATCGGGTTATTCATGTTCCCTGTTTACATGATAAATACTAGTAACCTGGCATTTCGATGCCTTTTTCATCTAAACTATTCAGTATTTGTATTTCTCTATCATGACATAAAGACGAAACTCCTCTCCAGAATTGAGACGCCGCCATCACTGTTAACTGATTAACTGCTACCAGCTGATGACTTATTTTCCTCTTCTTTGAAAAAAATGTTCTTATGTCCATGTTGTCTGGGGGAGAAAACATATCAAACCAAGAGATCGTCAGCTTTGATTTTCGCTGTATTAACCATTTCCTGAACATTTGGTGTGTGTGCCTTACCTCCGCTACCGGCATCGCTTCATACAACAGATCTGAGCTGTCCAACTATGACAACACTCCTTGAACATGCGCGCGCTATGTGAGAATCTGCCTTGGAACAAAGTAGCAGTGAAAACATGGTACGGAGTTTCATTGATTTGGGCATTCTCTCAATAAGCAAGTGGAATGGATTTCATTTGATAGTGAAGCACTGACACAGCGCTCTACAAAGTGCGGCGAGTGGATAGACCGATTCACGGACTTTCCGCATAGTAAAAGTGGGGGGGTCTAAACTAACCATTTGAAAAAGTGGGGGGGACTTGTCCCACCCTCATATAATGGCTGCGACGCCCATGGTTTTAATATGTAAACACGTATAAAAAGCATCATATTTGCCTCTGAATTTGCTCCGTATTGTTCTTTCTGTGTCTCTGTATGCACCACATTTACAAAAGCCAATTCCTCTTATGTGTGAACAAACAGGTAATAAAGCCAGTTCTGATTCTGAAGAGCAGAAGAACTTCATCCTTTGAACCTAACATGAGTTTCCTTCAATGACCATGTTTATTTGATTAGAAAGAAACACACTGTCTCTGATTTTGTGAAATAATTCAACTGCAAAAAAAGTCAAATAAAATGCAACCAGGGAGGAGAAGCTGAGGTGTTGGCGCCCCCTGGTGGTCATCACCGGAACTGGACATATAAAGTTAGACATTAAAAATACTTTAAAAAGTGAAATAGAGAAAATAACAATTACAAACAAAATGAAAAATATGATATCAAATACAAGCAATATAAAATATTATGTAGAAACATTTCAGAATAAATTACATATAGAGAGCGAGAGAGACAGGTAATAACAGATATATATATCGTTTAATATCATTTAATATAATATCTTCAGGGTAAACGATGTGTGTCTACCCACAGGAACTCCAACCTGCAGGTAGAGACACACAACATCGTTTAATATAATCTAATATAAAATTAAACTGGTGAACAGCGAGGTGTTTTGTAGAGTATGTCACTAAAAAGAGAGGTGCTGGATACTGAACTCTGAGGTGCTCCCAATGGCCAACGGTGTGTGTGTGTGTGTGTGTGTGTGTGTGTGTGTGTGTGGTGTGTGTGTGTGTGTGTGTTGTGGTGTGTGTGTGTGTGTGTGTGTGTGTGTGTGTGTGTGTGTGTGTGTGTGTGTGTATCTAAACTGTGTTTTATCAGTTCAATGTGTTGTTTCTTGTTGTTGTGTTAAGGAAAGTGCTAAATACATTTGAGTTTATTATAAATACTTGTACATCAGCAGGAGAGGACTCTTTAAAGTAGAGACACTACATACTGATATACACCTGAACATCAGCAGGAGAGGACTCTTTAAAGTAGAGACACTACATACTGATATACACCTGAACATCAGCAGGAGAGGACTCTTTAAAGTAGAGACACTACATACTGATATACACCTGAACATCAGCAGGAGAGGACTCTTTAAAGTAGAGACACTACATACTGATATACACCTGAACATCAGCAGGAGAGTCCTCTAACCCCGTCTGCGTCTCCTTACGGCCGCGTTACGGCTGTGGTGGAATGGAGGACCCGGTGGAATGGAGGGGTAACACTGACCTGACCTGTGTTTCATTCGAGGGTCAGTTAGCAGCATCTAGTGGACAGCTAGCAGAACTATCTATGTTTCTATGTTTCATATTTTCTGTAGATGTTTAATTGCTCTTTTTACTGCACTTTTAGTGTACAGTTGTGCTGCTGTGTTTATTGTATTTGTGTTACTCTGGCACAACAATTCCCTTCTGGATGAATAAAGTCTTATCTTATCTTAACTACACCCCCTCTCACACTGACTGGGCTCAGTCACTCTGAAGTGAATCTTTGCAGTCCTGAGAACAACTCAGTTTAGAAACAGAGTGTTTATCAGCAAAGGCATGTGGGTGAATAAAACAGATATAATGACAGTCAGTGCTGAAGACATAGACCTCACTCTCATATCATACATTTCTCTTTGTGTACAACTTCCTCCTGAGTGGAAATCTACTGCTGCACTTCAACCCCCCCCTCCCCACATTTCCTCTGAGACTCAGCGCGGAAGTACCGAGTTCCTCTTTCACGGAAGTCACATGTGACAGTTGGTGTTCAAACTGTTGAATAAAAGGAGATATAAGGGAATAGCAGGCAGAACCAGGACTGAGGAGGACGAGATCAGCCGTGTTTCTGTGGACCTGAAGAGAGCTCAGCAGGTGAGGACCCTCCCACAGGAGTCTGTTACTACAATGAAAGACAATAAGAGCATTAAGAAATAGTGCAGTGGAAACACATTATAAAATAGCATTTAAAAACAGTCATTAAAAAGAAAAGAGAATGTGTGTGTGTGTGTGTGTGTGTGTGTGTGTGTGTGTGTGTGTGTGTGTGTGTGTGTGTGTGTGTGTGTGTGTGTGTGTGTGTGTGTGTGTGTGTGTGTGTGTGTGTGGAGGGGCCGCTAAGATCAACACAAATGTGTAACTTTCT
The DNA here is from genome assembly GCA_012861695.1 of Trematomus loennbergii. Classification (NCBI taxonomy): domain Eukaryota; kingdom Metazoa; phylum Chordata; class Actinopteri; order Perciformes; family Nototheniidae; genus Trematomus; species Trematomus loennbergii. The sequence goes on along the minus strand of JAAOOA010000350.1, from coordinate 383,326 downwards.
AACAGAAATTAACAAAATTATAAATACATGCTCTGGGGGCGAGTATTAAATAAGATCTCATGTATCGTGGTGATTTAATAATGTGGGCGTGGCCTATGACGTTTTCTTAATTTACCATGATCTAGAGCAGGGCCATATCAATTTTTCCAACATCTTCCGAGGGCCGTACAAATTATTGACCTCTGCTTAAAAATACTAAAATCACAGCCCATTCATTTGGCCTTTCTTTCATGCTGTGCAAAGAAAAAGCAACCTCTCAATCCAGATATCTTACCATGACTCGCGCATGCACGTGCACGGTGTGGCATGACCACCACAACAGAAAGATATGGACACAAGATGTGTGCAAATGTATTTAGTTTCTTATTCATGTGGACATGATTTAAAGTGGACCTACCATGCTATATTTGAATAACATAGTGTAGGACCATACCTATATAAGGCATATTTATACTTTTTTCTTTTCAAAATACCAAACAGATCATGCATTTTAGCCATGCCTCATTTTGCTCAATTTGACATTTCTAGCTCTGTTTTAGCAAGGACTGATTCAGTGAGAACAGCACCACCTACAGGCCTGGCATATGTACTACAGCGTCTCCAGCGCTTTCGAACGGCAATGGCCGTGGCTGTCTCTCCTGATTGGTGGAGTTGGCCCAATAGCCGTAGCGCCACCGTCCTCACGTCAGGACAGTGTTCAAATCTGGATCAGTTTTGATCAGATCCGTTGCAGCCCCTTTTTTAGAGATTTGGGTATGGAGGAAAATAGAGAGGGTTGTGTTTTCTGACACTTGGTGAGTTCCCTGGAACACCGGGGACACATATT
>JAAOOA010000350.1:357500-377500 GCA_012861695.1 Trematomus loennbergii | reverse complement strand
TATTGCAGGACTACGCAGTATTGGGACGATTACTAAGAGCAATCCACTTCCTGTATAACTGGAGTGAGAGCTGAGTCCACATCCTCAGAGGTCGATCTGCCAGGGTCGTGCCTCGTCTTCCAGCAGCAGGAATAAGAGTCGGTCAGGTTTAGGGCCATGGTTCTCTGGGGACAACAGATTGTTCATTCTGGTTTCGAAAATATTTTTTTTCAAAGAAACAGTTTTGGAAGATACAGTTTATTGATCAAAGGAAAATAATCTACTGTCTTGTCAAAAATGTGTAAAATTAGGAACCAAACTTGTGATGGTTATTTTATGTAGAAAGTATCATTGTCTCAATTGAGGGATTCTTTTTTTCTTCATTCAGAGATTCATTCAGAGATTCATTCAGAGACTCTCACTCAGTGCCAAGGGAACCTCAAATTCAACCTGAAGATAAAAATTGAGAAAATCATAAAAACGGGTAATTCAAGACCTCTAAATGAAATCTACACAGAGATCTACATCACCATGGGAGAAACTACAGCTGAGGAGCATGAGATCAGACAGATTGAAACAGCATCCAGGAAACCAGACAGACCAGAAACAACCATCAGACAAGAAGAACTCTTTAAATCCTCACCTGGAAGAGATGCACCAATCAGAGTGTGACAAAGGGAGTGGCTGGCATCGGGAAAACAGTCTTAACACAGAAGTTCACTCTGGACTGGGCTGAAGGCAAAGCCAACCAGGACATCCAGTTCACATTTCCATTACCTTTCAGAGAGCTGAATGTGGTGAGAGAGAACAAGTACAGCTTGGTGGAACTTATTCATCACTTCTTCTCTGAAACCAGAGACGCAGGAATCTGCAGGTTTGATCAGTTCTCGGTTGTGTTCATCTTTGACGGTCTGGATGAGTGTCGACTTCCTCTGGACTTCCACAACAATGAGATCCTGACTGATGTCACAGAGTCCACCTCAGTGGATCGGCTGCTGACAAACCTCATCAGGGGAAAGCTGCTTCCCTCTGCTCGCCTCTGGATAACCACACGACCTGCAGCAGCCAATCAGATCCCTCCTGAGTGTGTGGACATGGTGACAGAGGTCAGAGGGTTCACTGACCCACAGAAGGAGGATTACTTCAGGAAGAGATTCAGAGATCAGGAGCTGGCCAGCACCATCATCTCCCACATCAAGACCTCACGAAGCCTCCACATCATGTGCCACATCCCAGTCTTCTGCTGGATCTCTGCTTCAGTTCTGGAGAAAGTGTTGAAAACTGAGGGAGGAGAGCTGCCCAAGACCATGACTGAGATGTACATCCACTTCCTGGTGATTCAGTCCAAAATGAAGAACGTCAAGTATCATGGAAAAAGGGAGACAGATCCCCACTGGAGTCCAGAGACCAGGAAGATGATGGAGGCTCTGGGAAAACTGGCTTTTGAGCAGCTGCAGAAAGGCAACCTGATCTTCTATGATCACGACCTGGCAGAGTGTGGCATCGATATCACAGAAGCCTCAGTGTACTCAGGAGTGTTCACACAGGTCTTTAGAGAGGAGAGTGAATTGTACAAGGACACGGTGTTCTGCTTTGTCCATCTGAGCATTCAGGAGTTTCTGGCTGCTCTTCATGTCCATCTGACCTTCATCAACTCTGGAGTCAACCTGCTGGCAGAAGAACCAACAACCTCCTGGCTGCTTAAAGTCTTCAGACCTCAACCCACACTAACACATCTCTACCGGAGTGCTGTGGACAAGGCCTTACAGAGTACAAACGGACACCTGGACTTGTTCCTTCGTTTCCTCCTGGGTCTTTCACTGCAGACCAATCAGAAACTCCTACATGGCCTGCTGAAAGAAACAGGAAGTGGCTCACAGATCAATCAGAAAACAGTTGAGTACATCAAGAAGAAGATAAGAAAGAACCCGTCTCCAGAGAAGCATCAACCTGTTCCACTGTCTGAATGAACTGAATGATAGTTCTCTAGAGGAGCAGATCCAACAGTACCTGAGTTCAGGAAGTCTCTCCACAGATAAACTGTCTCCTGCTCAGTGGTCAGCTCTGGTCTTCATCTTACTGTCATCAGGAAAAGATCTGGACGTCTTTGACCTGAAGAAATACTCTGCTTCAGAGAAGGCTCTTCTGAGGCTGCTGCCAGTGGTCAAAGCCTCCAGGAAAGCTCTGTAAGTGGAGATACAAACAACATTGATCAGTTTTAAAAATGATAAATAAAATAAATTGTGTTCATTGCTAATCCTTCCCCAGGCTGAGTGGCTGTAAGCTGTCAGAGAGAAGCTGTGAAGCTCTGTCCTCAGTCCTCAGCTCCCAGTCCTCTAGTCTGAGAGAGCTGACCTGAGTAACAACGACCTGCAGGATTCAGGAGTGAAGCGGCTGTCTGCTGGACTGGAGAGTCCTCACTGTGAACTGGAGACTCTCAGGTCAGAGCACAGGTTTTTTTGTGTTGATAGTTTTAATTTAAAACCTGCTCTTCCAGCTTCAGGTTCATGTTAATAAAGTTGGTCAACATCTGTATCTTCATGCTGACATAATCAAAACACTGAGTTTACTCTATTCCCTGGTTCCAGTCTCTCAGGCAGTATGGTTACAGAGGAAGGCTGTGTCTCTCTGGCTTCAGCTCTGAGCTCCAACCCCTCCCATCTGAGAGAGCTGGACCTGAGTAACAACGACCTGCAGGATTCAGGAGTGAAGCGGCTGTGTGCTGGACTGGAGAGTCCTCACTGTGAACTGGAGACTCTCAGGTCAGACCAGGTTTTTTGGTTGATAGTTTTAATTTAAAACCTGCTCATCCAGCTTCAGGTTCATGTTAATAAAGTTGGTCAACATCTGTATCTTCATGCTGACATAATCAAAACGCTGAGTTTACTCTATTCCCTGGTTCCAGTCTCTCAGGCAGTATGGTTACAAAGGAAGGCTGTGTCTCTCTGGCTTCAGCTCTGAGCTCCAACCCCTCCCATCTGAGAGAGCTGGACCTGAGTAACACGAGCTGCAGGATTCAGGAGTGAAGCGGCTGTGTGCTGGACTGGAGAGTCCTCACTGTGAACTGAAACTCTCAGGTCAGAGCACAGGTCTTTTTGGAGTTGATAGTTTTAATTTAAAACCTGCTCATCCATCTTCAGGTTCATGTTAATAAAGTTGGTCAACATCTGTATCTTCATGCTGACATAATCAAAACACTGAGTTTACTCTATTCCCTGGTTCCAGTCTCTCAGGCAGTATGGTTACAGAGGAAGGCTGTGTCTCTCTGGCTTCAGCTCTGAGCTCCAACCCCTCCCATCTGAGAGAGCTGGACCTGAGTAACAATGACCTGCAGGATTCAGGAGTGAAGCGGCTGTCTGCTGGACTGGAGAGTCCAAACTGTGAACTGGAGACTCTCAGGTCAGACCACAGGTTTTTTTGTTGTTGATAGTTTTAATTTAAAACCTGCTCATCCAGCTTCAGGTTCATGTTAATAAAGTTGGTCAACATCTGTATCTTCATGCTGACATAATTAAAACACTGAGTTTACTTTATTCCCTGGTTCCAGTCTCTCAGGCTGTATGGTTACAGAGGAAGGCTGTGTTTCTCTGGCTTCAGCTCTGAGCTCCAAACCCTCCCATCTGAGAGAACTGGACCTGAGCTACAATCATCCAGGAGACTCAGGAGAGAAGCGGCTGTCTGCTGGACGTGAGGATCCACTCTGGAGACTGGAGACACTCAGGTATGGACAGACAGACTGAACGTGTCTCTAATATCTCAAATGTCCTGTTCTTCTTCTCATTTATGACACAGTTATTTAAATTATATTTCCTTGAGTTTTTACACCCTCATTGACGGCTGAGTCCACTCTACTCTATAACGGACGCAAGTGATCAACAGTGGTTCAGTTTGGATAGTTCTGACTGTGTTCGGGTAACGGCTAACAGAGCTAAATTCACTGCAGGACTCAGATGTTCTGTTCAGAGGTTACAGGCTTACAACACAATCTACCAGTTATGTTTTATAATTGTATCTTGATTATTTACTGGCCTGCTTTGGCCGATGATCAGCATATTACCTAGTCGCTGATGGGAAACCGAGATTTACTTTTTGTGATTCTTTATTACGTAAACTTATGATCGACACGTCCAGGTGCGCATCCTTTTTTCTCCTCCTAATGCCATCATGAACATCACATTCATGTTGATATCAGCAGGAGGAGAGCTGGTAAACTAAGCCGTTAGCTGTTAGCCGTTGACTGTAAGCAGGTAGCTGTTAGCAGGTAGCTGTTAGCAGTTGGCTGTTAGCAGTTAGCCTTTAGCAGTTAGCTGTTAGCAGTTGAATGTGTACGGGATGCCTTGCTGCACATTATCCCGCTTATTACACGGCTACATGATAAACAAACTAACTACTAAGACTCCCGATATGAATTCAGATGATTTTATTGACTTGAAAATTATGGTCATGGTTCCGGTGACGTCACCTTACCGAATGGCAGCCTAGTCTAGCTTCTCCCCCGGTAAGAGATTAATTTCGCCTCGTTTAATTGCCAAATAAGAAATGTCTCTGTAAAATTACAAATAGTTAACGGGGCGAAGATGGGAAGAAAGGATGGACAAAAGAAAAACATTGGCTCAGAGTCTACCAACGAAGAAAATACAACGAACACTCGCCTGCACAGGTCGATGATGAGGAAGCTAGCGCAGAGCCGCACGTGGCTAGCTTAGCTAAAGTTCTGGAGGAGATACGGGACTTTCGCAAAGACACAAAACAACAAATAAACAAAATGAAATCCGAGCTTACCAACGGCAACGTTAAAATAGCGGAGGCAGAAATGAGAATTGAAAACGTGAAAGGTGCTGAGCAGGATGATAAAGGTAATGAATCAGCAAGAAAATAAACTGACTGACCAAGAAGGAAGATCCCCGGGAGGATATAAGGATTTATAATGTCCCAGAGGGAGCAGAGGGGTCATCTATGGTTGACTTGGTGAAGAGTTTACTACAAGAGGCACTTGAGATCCCCCCCGCCACGGAGCTCGGCATTGAAAGAGCGCACCGGGCGCTCGTACCGAGGGCCTCCGGAGACAGGGAGGACAAGCCGCGTCAAGAATGATCAAGTTTCTCCGATACTCAACTAAAGATGATATTATACGCAAGCCATGGGAAAATAAAGGTGTTTTTGAACGGGATATTTCGACCAAGATTACCCACCAGCTATTTTGCAAAAACGTAAAGACTACTCCGAGGCAAAGCGAGTGCTAAGGCAGAGAAATATTCGCTTCCAGACCCCGTTCCCTGCTAAACTACGAGTATTTTAGGAGGACGGGGCGAGGCTGTACCAGACCTGTACCAGACTGCTGTGGAAGCATCCAGAGACGTGAAGGACAGAGGACTGCTGTCACCGTGATCACACCGAGAGAGAGGCTGAGCAGCTGTCTGCCTGGGAGACATAATGAAGGAAGATATAGCAAGATGGAACCTAATTCCTTTCTTTAATATTTCTTCAAGAATTGAATGGGTTAAAATAGATATACTACCTAGATTATTATATCTATTCCAAACCCTACCTAAAGAGATCAACCAAAGTCAATTTAATGAATGAGATAAAATGATATCAAGATATATATGGCAAGGTAAAAGACAGAGGTTCGTCTCAAACCTTTACACCTGGCCAAAGAAGAAGGGGGATGGGGTTTACCCTCTCTCAGAGATTACTATTTCACAACACTGATAAGAACAATGATATGCTGGAGTAACCCAGCATATGATGCTCAATGGAAACATATAGAACAGAAGGTGTACTCCCATACAGGCAATTATAGCTGACAATAACCTACACAATTTCATAAACATTATTGAAAATCCATGGGTGAAATGTTCTCTTAAAATGTGGAAAACTATTATAAAAGAATATAAATTGGAGAATGAAAGTATCTTTCTCAAATGGTGTGCATATGACTCAGATTTCATGCCTAACAGATTGGATACTAGATTTAGGGACTGGGCTCTAAAAGGTATAACAGCTCTGTGCAAGCTGATGAAAGGGGGAGCATTGCTCAGTTTGGATACCCTCAAAGAGAAATACACTTTGGAGAAACAGGACTTTTATGGATATCTTCAGGTACGGCATTATGTTCATTTGAAAGTGGAAAAGTGTCAGAGGCAAGTGTAGGTTTTGATAGAAATGTTTAGGAAAGCGTATAACGCAGATGTTAACGGTAGAACCGTATCATGTGTATACCAAGGATTGACAAACCTTAAAAAACACTCACTTACATAATAAAGAAGATGGAGCAGGAAGGAGGGATACATATATCTGGGAAGAATGGGTAACAATGTGGAGATATCAATGGAAATGTACCAGCTGGCAGAACTGGAGGGAATATACCTGGAAGAACCTGATAGGATATTTTATTCCGCCCTCTCAGAAGTCCCACTATGATAGGACCCCCCCCTATATGTTGGAGGAACTGTGGTGACCAGAATGCAAACCACTTCCATGTATTCTGGGACTGTCCAGGTATCAAAGACTACTGGAAGGAGATACACAACGCCTTACAAGACATTTTCAAAGACATAATACCTCTAGAGATCAAGATGTTATACTTTAGGAATTTGAGAAAGGACAAATACTTATTGAACATTCTGCTGAAAAGGCATTAACCAGGAAGTGGTTATCGAAGCATAGCCCGACTCTAAATGGATGGATGGACATCTCAATGGATATTTACAATATAGAAAAGATAACAGCATCTGTCAATCATACATTGGTCAATGTACTCCAACCTGTGAGAAGTGGACTCACTTTGTAAAGCCCTAAAGGCCTGACTTAGTTTCCACAGATCCAGAACTCTGCTGTAAAGAAATGTCTACTCCCTAATTGATCACTGTTGTTCTATTTTATTTTCATTTCTTTCTTTATGTCTTTCTCCTCTGTGCTTTTTGTGTCATCATGTGTATATTGCTGAAAAGAGCTATGAACAGATGTATGTCCTTCATGTGAAGATGTACAATATGCTGTGACAATGTTTGACACTAAACGCCAACAAAAAGTAAATTAGAATAAAAAAGCTTGCTCTAAGAAAGTAACCTCTGTTCCACGAGGTACCAGCAGCTAGGACTCATGTTGGATAGAACATCATCCTGACTGTGTTTCTTCCTCCAGGCTGGACCATGGTGGAGAGCAGAGGTTAAAACCAGGTCTGAGGAAGTGTAAGTGTGGATCAGTCAGCTTCTTTCTAAAGACAAAGATGATGGAGGTGCTATTTATTCATTAAAACATGACTGGCATGCATCGCCTTTAAACTCTATAATAATAATAATAATAATACATGACACTTATATAGCGCTATTATCAGGGGTTAAGTTGGGATTTGATATGTGGGGGGGCTCTGTGTGGAGGTGCGAGAGGGGGGCGGAGGTCGAGGATCTCATTATTTGACCTTAAGGGATATACACTGTGGCCCTAAAGCAACTGCTCCATTATCTGTATCAAATGCACACATTGATGCCACCAAATGTCACAATACAAATAGAAAGTACTACAAATAAACTGGAATTAATTTACATCTTAAATTATTAATATATATACACAAAAAAAGGTTTACAAATATCCAACCTTCAAATTGCTTTTTTAAATCAACACTGCTCTGCACACTTGCTAAAGAACATTTGTGTGGAAATCTCAATTCTTTGTAGGGCTGCGTGAGTATGGCCAAAGTATGGGAGTAAATCTCACTGTAAACTATTTAATCATCACCAAATGCTGTGTTATCAGCTTTATGCAGACATACATTTAGCATGGTGTACAGGGCCGGTTTTTGGCATAGGCGGTTGCCTAGGGCGCCAGATCTGGGGGGCGCTGCGCTGGCAGCTCTGGGAGGGAAAAAAACATTTTTGACCGTTTGCGCTCATCCTAATTTTCGGCCTTGATGTAACAACATTCATAATTAAGTAAATGTAACACCCTTTTCACCCCGGTTACACTTTTCATTTGCCCTGTACGATGGGCGCTGTAAGTGATGAAGTGGGGGGTGTTGGCTTATCAGGCGTCCGCAGCTCACAGCCAAAGTGGGCGTGGGAGAGAGAGAGAGAGATAAATGCAATTTATGTAAACAATATTTCCAAGGCACTCCTTTATAATTATTTGGATAAACAGGTTTGAAATCATTTCAATGTATACTATAGGACAGTAAACCAGAATATTGTTTAAAACTAAATGACATAAAAATATGCATAAATAAATGTTAACTAGTAAAATAAGATATGAATGAACAACAAAAATAAAATAAGTTACATTTATTTGTTATTGGCTATGGTAGGTTATTGGTTATGTTCACATATTTGGTTATTAAAATGTAAACCGATCTTTTTCATATGGGTGTTTTAGAGTTGTACCCCCTAATCTAGTCTCTAGTAATGTGTGCTTAAAGTGCACCAGATTGAAGCATTTTACTTTACATTTTCAAACATTTCTTCCCGGGGGGCATACCCCCGGACCCCCCTAGAGGATGTGACGTCCACACCCCAATTAAAACATGTTCATACAATACTGAATACATTTGAAGCCTTGTTGATGTATATTACCTATGTCAATAACTTTCAGTTTTTGTTGTGTATTGGTCTTTTGTAGAGATTTTTCATTTATTCTTTATATATTCTATTGTGTATTCCTTGGATACTTTTATATTTTCTACTGTATGATTGAAGTAAATGTGGGAAGCGTTTAACAACAGCCATTTACTTCAAAGATTTTTCTCAATGTTATTCTTATTTTTGTTAATCCTGGAAGAATGCCAGAAAAAAAGACATTCTCTTCAAGAATAAAAAAAAACATGACATTATTAATTGTGATAACAAATTAAATAAGTTGTTAGGTTAAGTCAGGGCCGGTTTTGGCATAGGCGACATAGGCGGTCGCCTAGGGCGCCAGATCTGGGGGGCGCTGCGCTGGCAGCTCTGGAGGGAAAAAAACATTTTTGACTGTTTGCGCTCATCCTAATTTTCGGCCTTGATGTAACAACATTCATAATTAAGTAAATGTAACACCCTTTTCACCCCGGTTACACTTTTCATTTGCCCTGTACGATGGGCGCTGTAAGTGATGAAAGTGGGGGGTGTTGGCTTATCAGGCGTCCGCAGCTCACAGCCAAAGTGGGCGTGGGAGAGAGAGAGAGATAAATGCAATTTATGTAAACAAATATTTCCAAGGCACTCCTTTATAATTATTGGATAAACAGGTTTGAAATCATTTCAATGTATACTATAGGACAGTAAACCAGACATATCGTTTAAAACTTGAGAGATACAAAAATATGCATAAATAAATGTTAACTAGGTAAAATAAGATATTGTAGTGCCGAGAGAAGGGAGACGGAGGCGGTGCATCGAGGGTGCAAATCTCTCTTTATTGGGGAGCAGAAATCGACGTGCTGTCGGGTTGCAGGAAAGAGGAGAAGAGAAAGTGAAAGAGGAGGACACACAGTAGGTACCCCGGAGGTACCGTCAACATATGTGTCCGGGCGGAAACAATACCCCCAACCTGTAGTTCCATGTGTGAATTATGTACCCTAGTTAAATAGTGGTCACTACACAAGCCCCCCCAGAATTCAACCATGGACACAATCCTCGCGTCGGGAGGAAGCACCACAGGGGCCGAGGAGGGCGGGGCCGCCGGCGAGGGCCGGGCCATGGAACGGGCCGTCGGAAGGGGGCCGCAGGAGAGGGTAGGGGCCCCAACGAAGGCGAGGGCATCCCCACCGGAGGGCGGGTGGCGGGCCGGAACGGGCCGTCGTCAGGGGGCCGCAGAAAGCAGGGTCGCTGTGTCGAGACCAGGGGACGGGCGTGAAAAACCCGGTGGTCCCCAGCGGGGAGGAGCGCTGCCCGGCCGCAGGCGAAGGCACAGCGGCAGCGGGTACGAAGTCCTCGGGAGGAAGGAGCCGTGTCCCCGGGAGGAAGGAGCCGTGGACAGGGGAGAGGCCAGACGGGGCGCCGTCGAGGCGAACCGTGAGCCGCGGTTAGAGGTGAGGCCAGGCAGGGTCCCGAAGCGCGCCACCCACGGGCCGATGAAGGCATGGGCGACGTCCGGAACCGCCGAGGCGAGGGAAGAGGCGAGGCCAGGCAGGGTCCCGAAGCGCGCCACCCACGGGCCGATGAAGGCATGGGCGACGTCCGGAACCGCCGAGGCGAGGGAAGAGGCGAGACGGGGTCCAGAAGCGCGCCACTGTGTGACGTCCGAAACCGCCGTCGAGGTGGTGAAAACAGCGAGAGGGTCCACACGAGGCCGACCAGACACGGTCGAACCTCCTCTCAGGCACCAGAAAAAGCTCAAAATGGTCGTCCGTCCACGAACAAAAACAGGTGGGCGAAATAGCGAGAGGATCCACGCGAGGCCGACCAGACATGATCGAACCTCCTCTCCGGCACCACAAAAAACAAAGACAAAAAAAAAAAAAAACAGTCGGATGTCGATAGCCGCTGGTAGCTGCTAGACATGTCAGCCGTGCTAGCAGTCGTCGCTAGCCGTTGGTAGCAGCTAGCCGTTAGCTGTCGTGGCTAGCTGTCGTTAGCCGTCGAGGCCGCCGTCTCGACGGCCGGTAGTCGCTGTCGTCGTCGTCGGCCCCGGAGCCCCTGCTAGGCGGCGAGCCCCCACCAGGGAAGGTGCTGCAGCGAGCAGTGGCAAGCACCCCGGAGGAAAATCGCGGGGCGGCCAGGAGGAACCGGCCAGCATCTTCGGCCAAAGCGCGGTGCTCAACACTAGCCGAGCGAGCTAGCGCAGCCCGGACACGCAGCCACATGTCCCGAAGAACCAGCTCCACGAGGTAGAAGTCGGGTTCCTCCATACCTAGCAGGTCGTGCATCGTCCCCTCGTAGCAGGAAGGCTTGCTGCCCTCCAGTGCCGAGACGAAGCGGGAATGGTGAGCGACGTCCCCAGCCATTCCGCGGGGCGCACCGAGCCTCAGTCCGTGCGCACGTGGCAGCTACGGAGGTCCCCAAAAATCTCAGGCATTTCGAGAAAAGCAGAGTCTGCTTTTTGCCGTGTTCGGTACAGTCCCGGAACCTGCGCAGACTTATGTCAGGGTCACCACTGTAGTGCCGAGAGAAGGGAGACGGAGGCGGTGCATCGAGGGTGCAAATCTCTCTTTATTGGGGAGCAGAAATCGACGTGCTGTCGGGTTGCAGGAAAGAGGAGAAGAGAAAGTGAAAGAGGAGGACACACAGTAGGTACCCCGGAGGTACCGTCAACATATGTGTCCGGGCGAAAACAATACCCCCAACCTGTAGTTCCATGTGTGAATTATGTACCCTAGTTAAATAGTGGTCACTACAATATGAATGAACAACAAAAATAAAATAAGTTACATTTATTTGTTATTGGCTATGGTAGGTTATTGGTTATGTTCAAATATTTGGTTATTAAAATGTAAACCGATCTTTTTCATATGGGTGTTAGAGTTGTACCCCCTACAGTAGATCAGGTCTCTAGTAATGTGTGCTTAAAGTGCACCAGCTAAAATCTCGCCTAGGGCAGCAAATTGGTTATAACCGGCCCTGATGGTGTAGGAAACGGGCTCCGTGTTACAAGACGGGTCGGGGGTTTGGCGGTACCGCTGCAGACTCGCTGCAGACTCTCTGCACACACACACACACACACACACACACCACACACACACACACACACACACGCACACACCGCTGCAGACTCTCTGCACGAAGGAGCCGCGGTGCTGCAGCTCCTGATCGGAGCAGAGACACACGTTCACTAAGCGGAAAAACTATATCCTCACAGAGATCTGCTATTTTAAAGTAAAGTCAACACATATCGACCCTAAATAAAGTCTATATTAAGAACGAACGATGTTTTAACATATGGCTTAAACAAATGACAAATGAGCGAGGGTGATAACGTCAGAGCATCGTCCTATGTGCCGGGGCTGAGCCCCGGACAGCCCCGGCCCAATTTAACCCCTGGCTATTATAGAAAGGATCACTAACAGAGAGTAAAGCCTTCAGGTGGGTCCAGGGGCCTCATTTATAAAGCCTTGCGTGCGGCACGTCCTACGCCGGTTTCCCTTTATAAATCACAATCAACTCGAAATGCGGCGCAGCTTTTGCGGGCTTCACGTAACGCCCATATTTGCCTATTAATAGTCAAAGAAACGCCCCGTATTAATATTCATTCTGACTGACTGCAGAAGAAGATCGCAGGGAATGAGGACAGAACAGCTAAAAAAGACATTTCACACCGAGTCAGATTTTGGTTCTTTTGGGGAGGTGGAGATAAATCACATTGTTTGGTGGATGCAGTTTGAACCAGAGTAGCAGCATGGAGGTCAGGCAGTGTGTCAGTGTGTCAGTGTGTTTGTACCGGGGACAGGAGACCTATCTGGTGGTTTGTGTTCCAGCTGTCAATCAGCTGTGCGCTGCGTCTCCACTGCAGCCTGTGCGTCTCAATCCCCCGCAGCAACTCTATCCACCACTTAAATGAAATCAAACTAATGTTTCTGTACAATTCACCAACATGGTGTTCTCTTACTTTGCATACCTGTGTTTTACGAGCGACTTATCAAGTCTTGGCAAACGGCATAAAACATGATTAAACATGATAGTATATAAAACCATGCTCTTATTTATACGACCTATAGAAAAGCAAAACGGCCTCAGTTGAGACGTAATTCTGTCCTTCTGCTTACCGCATCATTTATGAGAATACAAGTCATAACATTAAGACAACATGGTACACACGAGGTGCTCTTAAATAACATATCAGTATTTATTTATTTCTCCAAGTTATGCTTTTGTGTGCACTGAGGAGTCTCAAACAGGCGTTTGTTAAATCATTTTAAGATTTAAGATCTTCATATATGATAAATGAGAGGTAACGTTTTATTTATGGTATTATTTCAGAGAGAGAGAGAGAGAGAGAGAGAGAGAGAGAGAGAGAGAGAGAGAGAGAGAGAGAGAGAGAAGAGAGAGAGACCTTTTATTTAAGTCATTTTAAATAAAAACTTACAAAATCATCACATTCATGACACATTTTTTCATCATAGCTCACACATAGAAAACCACATTTAAAAAAATTCAGCTCCAGTGTACCATCTTCCCTTGCCGTACATAGAACGTGATTGACCCCCAAAGAGTCCTGAAAGCAGGCAGGTTGTTGGTCACACTGTAAAAGGCATGTTCTACTTTTAGCCGAGCAGCCACCAACCCCTTCACACTCTGAACAACATCTGCCCAGCCCTGCAAAAACAAAAGTCTGATGATAATCCATCTATTCCAGGAGCCTTTCCTGACGCCATCTGAGACACAGCGGCAGTTAGTTCTTCATGAGTCAGTTCAGAGCTGAGCGTGTTCTGTCCCTCTGAGCTCAGATGAGGAAGTCCCTGCAGAAGCTCTGCAGCAGAGTCCACATCACAGAGCTGAGCGTGTTCTGTCCCTCTGAGCTCAGATGAGGAAGTCCCTGCAGAAGCTCTGCAGCAGAGTCCACATCACAGAGCTGAGCGTGTTCTGTCCCTCTGAGCTCAGATGAGGAAGTCCCTGCAGAAGCTCTGCAGCAGAGTCCACATCACAGAGCTGAGCGTGTTCTGTCCCTCTGAGCTCAGATGAGGAAGTCCCTCCAGAAGCTCTGCAGCAGAGTCCACATCACAGAGCTGAGCGTGTTCTGTCCCTCTGAGCTCAGATGAGGAAGTCCCTCCAGAAGCTCTGCAGCAGAGTCCACATCACAGAGCTGAGTGTGTTCTGTCCCTCTGAGCTCAGATGAGGAAGTCCCTCCAGAAGCTCTGCAGCAGAGTCCACATCACAGAGCTGAGCGTGTGTTCTGTCCCTCTGAGCTCAGATGAGGAAGTCCCTCCAGAAGCTCTGCAGCAGAATCCACATCACATTCATCAGCCTTGAACAAATCCGTGTAGAAATCTTCTGCATGCTTCCTCATCTCAGCCGGCTCCGTGGTCACCTTTCCCTCAGGAAGCCGCAGACACAACATCTGTTTTCTCTTTACCACTGATTTTTCCAAACTGAAAAAGAAGGCAGTGGGTGCGTCTATGTCCTGGAGTTTGGTGAAACGGGCTCGGACTAAAGCTCCTTTGGCTCTTTCTTGCATAAAGGAGTTAAGCTCCTGCCTTTTTTCTTTTAAGCTGGCATTATTCTGCGGATCAGCATGTGAGACACTTTCCAAGTCTATTATCTCTTTTTCTAAATTCTCCACTACTCTCTTAATGTTGGCTGTTGAATAGGAGGTGTATTGTTGACAGAAAACCTTCCTTTGGGCTTTTCCTACCTCCCACCACTGAGTAAGGGAAGACAAACCATCTTTCCTAGATCTCCAGTAAGCCCAACACATTTTAAATTGTTCACAGAAATTCAAATCCTTTAATAATCTATTATTAAAATGCCAAAAAGATCTGGGTTTTCCGTTGGAAGATAAGATCAGCTCCATCAAACTAAATGATGGTCTGTGAAAGCCACAGGGATGATCTGACAGTTTGTAACCCTAGCAGAAAAGGCCTTGGGTAAATCAAACCTGTCCACTCTGGCTGCACTAACTCTACCATGATATTTGAACCCATGTGTATTGCTTGCATGTAGGATGCATCCTCCTCCACACATCCACTAAATCACTTTTCTTTAGAACATGAGACAATACAGAGGAAGACTGAAGATGTGGCTCAACTCCAGTCCTATCCAAAGTCAAGTCAGTGCAACAATTCCAGTCTCCACCCAAAACAATAAACTCCCCTTGACCAATATCACTTATTCTCTCTTCCAATACTTTAAAGATGTCTTCACGCTCAGAGCCTTGGTTTGGTGCACATTAATAAAGCTAATCAGAAACTCATCTATTCCAGCTCTCACTAGAATAACTCTACCCTTCACTTCCTCTGTGCTGGATATTATCTTTATATTTCAAAGAGGGGAGAATCAAATAGCTGCACTGCACCCGGTGTTGATCATTATTTACGACTCCTTTTTTTAGCCACTTTGGTGCTTAAAGCTTTCCTCAGTGCAGTGATGTGTTTCTTGAGGCGATACCGTTCTTTGTCATCAAGAAAAGAGGGGAGAGAGAGGGAGAGAAGAGAGAGGGGGAGAGAGAGAGGGGAGAGAGAGAGGGGAGAGAGAGAGGGGAGAGAGAGAGAGAGAGAGAGACAGAGAGACAGAGAGAGAGACAGAGACAGAGAGAGAGAGAGAGAGAGAGAGAGAGAGAGAGAGAGAGAGAGAGAGAGAGAGAGGAGAGGGGGAGAGGGGGAGAGAGAGAGGGGGAGAGAGACAGAGACAGAGAGAGAGAGAGAGAGAGAGAGAGAGAGAGAGAGAGAGAGAGAGAGAGAGAGAGAGAGAGAGAGAGAGAGAGAGGGAGAGGGGGAGAGGAGAGAGGGGGAGAGAGAGAGAGGGGGAGAGAGAGAGAGAGAGAGAGAGAGAGAGAGAGAGAGAGAGAGGAGAGAGAGATCAGAGTGTTACCCCTTAGATCAGGTCTCTAGTGATGGTGTGCTCAAAGTGATTGAAGCATGTCACTTGAACATGTGCAGCTGGAGTCTTTCAGCAACTGGGTCAGAACCTGCTGAACTAGCTGCATCACCTTTAAACTTTATAATAATAATACATGACTCTTATAGAGCGCTGTTATAGAAAGATCACTAACAGAGAGGAAAGCCTTCAGGTGAGTCTGGTGATAAACTGCTGTCTGTGTCTCTCCTCAGATTCCTGTGGACTCACCCTGGACTCAAACACAGCAGAGAGATACCTCAAACTGTCTGAGGACAACAGGAAGGTGACATGTGTGTGGGAGGAGCAGCCATATCCTGATCATCCAGAGAGGTTTGACTCCTGGTCAGCTGATGTGCAGAGAAGCTCTGACTGGTCGCTGTTACTGGGAGGTCGAGTGGAGAGGAGGGTTTATAGCAGTGACTTACAGAGGAATCAGGAGGAAAGGAGAGGATTGTTTGTTTGGATGGAATGATCAGTCCTGGAGTCTGGACTGCTCTGATGAGGTTACTCTGTCTGGCACAATAACAGAGAACAAGCACCTCCCCTCCTCCTCCTCCTCCTCCTCCTCCTCTCCTCCTCTGGTAGAGTAGCAGTGTATCTGGATCATCCTGCTGGCTCTCTCTCCTTCTACAGAGTCTCCTCTGACACACTGACCCACCTCCACACCTTCAGAACCACATTCACTGAACCTCTCTAGCTGGGTTTGGTTCTGGTACTATGGCTGCCTCAGCGTCTCTGTGTCCTCTGTAGGAGGAGACCACTTCCTGTCCTGGGTTTAAGGGTTGCTGTTTTAAATCTGGCTCACTGATTGTGTCTTTACTGTCAGAAGTGTTTTTATCAGAGAGTCTTTCATTGGGTGATGAATCTCTCCTTATCAGTTCAGTTATAAGTTGGACAGATGAATCAAAAGGTCAATGATTGTTGATTCTTGAAAATGCTTTAAGAAACACAACAGCCTTCATCTCAGCTCTCCAGAGGGTTTACTTTATTGAGTTAGCAGCTCATTCCTTCAAACAGAAACTTCAGAGTGATTATAATGAGAGCAGATAGAAAGAAAGGTGGGCACACATGAATACCGTGATATATATTTGTACATATATATTGAAGTAGTACAATATATGACAAGTTTAATCTGTGGGCCATATCTCATTATACTGTCTGAATTAGCTGAGGGCCGAAAGTGTTGTTTAATGTTTAATAAAATGGCGGCTATGTCAACTGTTGAAGAAAGGAAGAAAATGGAACAATGTATTTTATTATATAAAGCTTAAATATGTTAAAAACTGTGTTAAACTCTGAATGCCATAGTCATGTATCGTATAGTTTAACGCTTTAGCAATATAAACAGGATGTATAACAGAAATCCTTACATGGGTACTTGTAAAGACCTATGTAGCAAAGTACGCACTTCCTCTTTCCAGAGAACATCTGTTATGCACTTCCTTGCGGGAAGTGAACATTTAACCATAAAGCAACAAAGAAGGACACCTGATGTGACAAACCACGTGAAAAGAGGATATAAGGAGACTGAAGAACATTTGAACTCAGTTCCTCTTGAACTCAGTTCTTCTTGCAGAAGACTGAAGAACCCCCGATACTAACTAGTAGTGGGGCAAACCTAGACGGAGCAGATATCATCTATATCTGAGCTAAACGCAGTTCATTATAGTGTGTGGTGTTATAACTTGTGAAACTTTAAATAAAACGACCTGTTCACACTTGTGAGAGGAAACTAAAGTTCACGTAGCCCTTCTGATTATTGCTGGATAAGTGACAAATGAGACGGAAATGTAACCTGTTCCCACATAGCTTGAGTCCTGAGTCCAGACTGATTCCAGCGTCCTGTCTCCTTGGCTGAGGATCGATCCCTGACGGAGTCTGCAGTCTCCCAGAGAGAACAGCGGGTAAGTCGCACCTAGGTAACTCTGTTGCTGAATTCTGGGTCATATTGGAGGTCGCCGTGATCGATTGATCTGAAATACGGCAGCAGTGCTTTACGGGTATTGAATCCCAAGGTTTCAGAGGTGTGTTCATTAAGGTCTGTGATCAAAGTCTAAAGGGAGAAACTAACAGGGGAAAGTTAAATGGTGTAAAATTGATGAATGGAGGTAGTATAGAAAGAAGGGAGTTTGTCGGTACCTCGAGGTGGTGTGTGAGGACTGAGTAAAAACCGTATCAATTACACAACTTCAGATTGTGTTCCTTCTATGTTTTACTCCTCATTGAAAAGAACCTTCTACATACATCATGTGATCGTGTGTTGAGTGTTACAGAGCAATGTTACATACACCTGAACATCAGCAGAACCCTTTAAAGTGCAGAAGATCTGATTGATTTGACCTTGTGTTTTTAAAAAGTGACTCTCACCTGAAACACTCGCGGTGTGGAGAGTCTGTGTTTTCCTCAGTAACCTTTCTGCTGATATTTACAGCTGTATCTATGAAGGAACATCTCCTCAATGTGTGACTTGATCTCAAGACTATTTAAGGGTTTTTTGGTAAAGGTTTCATTAGTTTCACATCATGTTGTGACTTTGTGAGGATGCAGTGAGATCATGAAGCAGAGGAGAGAAGAAGAGGAGATTCTCTGGCTCCCTGTTTCCCTTCTGTAGCATGTACAAGTATTTATATACAGAAGTACTTTAATAAAGACCAACAAAGTATGCGTTTGTTGACTAATAACACTTGTGTTATGCAGTTAACTATTAACACATTTCTATTCAATATTATATATTTCTAATAAACATGAAGTAAAACGTATCTACTTCTTTCAAGTTTATTACAAACAATTCTTATTCTTGTCTTTATCAGGGATAGTTTTGAAGTAACCAATATGGACCTGTATTGAAGCTCATGGTTTGTGTGCTGTGGATAAATAATGAAATGTAACCATGACATGTAATATGAACTAAGAAGCTATTGGTGTTATAATGTCTGTCTTTTAACAAAGAGAAAACATATAGAAATTCTAAACATAGCACTCCACTCAATTATTGGACAGTCACGTACTTGATAGAACCACAGCTTTATTTGAAAGTACTTCAACTTAATAACATGTAAAACAACCCTTCAAAGTAAGTAAGGTGCAGTATAACAAAATAACACTCTAAATGAGTTTTAACATCAAAGAAACATTATCATAAACTTCATCAAATATATACATATCATATATATAAATAAATATCAAACTATACACGGAACTATATCCATGAATAAGTGTCCAGTGTCCATGCCTCTGGTGGGGGGAGATACATGTTGTTATGTCCTCCAACCACTGCTCCTTTGGCACAATGTAGTTCACTACTCCCTGTACTGGCTGGGTCCAGTGTCCATGCCTCTGGTGGGGGGGAGATACATGTTGCACCCCTTCTCAGAGTCTGCTCTCCATCCCCCGCTCTCGCCTTCGTACTGTGGGTGACAGGGCGTTCAGTGTTGCGGCCCCCACCCTCTGGAATGCACTTCCTCCTGAGATCCGGAACGCTGCCTCACTGGACATCTTCAAATCCTCACTAAAAACGCACCTGTTCACCCTGGCCTTCGGACCCTAGTCCTTTCCTGGTCCCCCGGCTTCCTTTATTTTATTTTGTTCTTGTTTTGTTCGCTCCTCATTGTCTGTTTTGTTTTGTCTGTCCACCATGTACAGCGTCCCGTGAAAGGCGCTTTATAAATTCCATTTATTATTATTATTATTATTATGTCTCAGATAAATACAGGGAAGTAAATGGTATTATCTTCCCTTCCCAAAGCAGACGTATGAAGCAGCAGATACATGGAGGCGTGTGGCGCAGTTGGTTGTGCGTAGGTGTTCTGATCAGGGGGTCACAGGTTCAAACCCCACTGCAGTCAGCATGTCGTTGTGTCCCTGAGACACTTCACCCCAAATTGCTCCTGTGGGGATTGTCCACAGTGTTGAGTATGTAAGTCGCTTTGGATAAAAGCGTCTGATAAGTAACATGGACAAATTCTACAGAAGATCACTAACCAGAAAAGGCTTTTTAAATTGAATACTTGAGTAAATGTATACCTGCATTTACTTGGTCACTTACAACATTGCATCTGCATTATTTAGCTTATTGTATATGTATTTGTAGGCCTACATGTATATAGTTTACTTCATCTGCATTACTTGTACACTAGTCTGAACTATTTTACTCTGTTTCTTCATGCACTATTTTAATGTATTGTTTTATGTCCTATATATATTCATATTGCATTGTTGGAGGAGCTTCAGATGTGCATTGCATATCAACACTGCAGCTGCTGTGCATACTGTATGATGATAAAGCCCTTAAAGGTGGGTAGGTAAGTTTGAGAAACCGGCTCGAGATCGCTGGAATTTGAAAATACACAACCGGAGAAAATCTGCCACTTCCTCACAGAGCCCCTCCTCCAACACACACGAACGCGCACATGACCAATGAGGGCACGAGATAAGTTTGTGCACAGATGGAAGGCTGACAGGCAGGTAGGCCATCCAGTTATTTTAGCTGGGCCGGCTCAGATGATTGGTCGTGCTTTTTACAGAACTACGGCTTCCACTGATGAAATGTTTTTATGGATT
>JAAOOA010000350.1:327500-352500 GCA_012861695.1 Trematomus loennbergii | reverse complement strand
GCAGATTCCCTGTCCTCCAGCAGGGGTGCTGCAGCACCCTCAGCACCCCTACTGGCCCTGTATGAAAAGGTTCAACGACGCACACAGTCACTCATCATCTCGGCTCGCGCAGCACGCTCACAGGCATAGATTGTGCAATAAAGTATTGCGCACCTTGGAGGTGCAGTGCAGCATATTGTTATTCAAGAGATGCGTTGTTCTTTTGGAAAACATGTTTTTCTTTTTAATAATACTCATTACATTGACACATGCATTATTTGTGATTAAAATAATGGTTGTTGGTAATGTATTAGCGACCCCCACAGATGTATGATTTCATTGCGTCCGTGGGAGCTCAGACCCCTCCTTATGGGAGCTCAGCTCCCATTGGCTCCCACATAACTCGAACCCTGGTGCAATGTCCTGTTCAGATGACGTCAAACCCAACGGGATGCCATAAATAAACTACACAGAATCACACTACACACCTACGCAATGATTACATTCAGGCAAACTGTAGAATACAACCTCTTTGGACAATTTATATACTTATTGAAAACAAGCTACAAAATGTAATACCTTGGAAAATGCCGTTTAATACTTTTTAATACTTTTTAATGACCCGCGGACACCCTGCTACAGTATGATAGATATATTACTTTACACCCGGAAGTATGTATTGTCATTCTTATTGTCGATAAATTGAGGGATATACGCTATATTTTATTAACACCAGTATTTACTTTATACATCCACCTCGAGTGTTTGTCTCTGCACCGGAAATAATTTAATTTTAAAGTTCAACCGCATATTATATAGACTATTCAGCGCCACACCTGCGTAACACATGGTGCCTCTTGTCTGAACAATCTATTCTTGTCGACTTGCAGCCTAAATACAAAGATAACTCCACTCTGCTACCACTGCTTACCTCTAATGAGCCTTGGTAGAACTAGTGTCCGAGTCATGGGGTCGAGAACTGACTGAAGACATGTGGAACAGAGGACAGGCATGGTTCCATGTACAGGGAACTGGAACTTTGAACAGGTGTTTTCATCTTTTCTGCCTGAAGATTCACAAGTTCTTGATCAGGTGTTTGATGTGGGCTGGCATGATCCTTTCTGCAGCGATGAATAAAGAAAACAAAGAAACATTTTTAATAATAGTAATGATGGTAACAACAATAATATTAGTATAACTATTTATAGCACTTACACAATTGCAAAGTGATTCTCCCAACAAAAATAAAGAACAAAACAATACCTATATATATATATATATATAGGGTTTATTGAACAGCAGTAAAGCATTAAAGGTAGGGTAGGTAATTTTGGAGAAACCGGCTCGAGATACACTGTTGTTATATTCCATGGAATGCTCTTAACATCCCGATAGCAATGAATATCTGAAGAGCTTTGACAACAAATCCATAAATAAATATCATCTGTGGAAGCCGTAGTACTGTAAAAAGTACGACCAATCATCTGAGCCGGCCCGGCTAAAATAACTGGATGGCCTACCTGCCTGTCAGCCTTCCATCTGTGCACAAACTTATCTCGTGCCCTCATTGGTCATGTGCGCGCTCGTGTGTGTTGGAGGAGGGGCTCTGTGAGGAAGTGGCAGATTTTTTCCGGCTGTGTATTTTCAAATTCTAGCGCACTCGAGCCGGTTTCTCCAAAATTACCAACCCCACCTTTAAGTAAAAGACCAAATCATGTCAAGCTTTAACCTGAGCCTGTTTTTTCAGTCTTTACAATGCAATGTTGGAAAATACCTTCTAAAGGCTCAATTCAAACCATAAATAATTGGGTACCAAAGTGCTTTACCTGATAGAACACGTTCCACATGGAGCAGCAACCATCCGGCTCGGCCTTTTGCTGCATATCATCTCCTCCCTCTCCACTGTTTCCATTAGCTAAAGGAGGCTAATGTTGGGCTTTAAAGGAACTACAGCACGGTCACATGACTTCACGTCACCACCGCTAAGCTAAAGGAGGCTAATGTTGGGCTTTAAAGGAACTACAGCACGGTCACATGACTTCACGTCACCACCGCTAAGCTAAAGGAGGCTAATGTTGGGCTTTAAAGGAATTACAGCACGGTCACATGACTTCAAGTCACCACTGCTAAGCTAAAGGTGGCTAATGTTGGGCTACAAGGAACTACAGCACGGTCACATGACTTCACGTCACCACCGCTAAGCTAAAGGAGGCTAATGTTGGGCTATAAAGGAACTACAGCACGGTCACATGACTTCACGTCACCACCGCTAAGCTAAAGGCGGCTAATGTTGGGCTATAAAGGAACTAC
This sequence comes from Trematomus loennbergii, assembly GCA_012861695.1. Taxonomy (NCBI): domain Eukaryota; kingdom Metazoa; phylum Chordata; class Actinopteri; order Perciformes; family Nototheniidae; genus Trematomus; species Trematomus loennbergii. Next base: position 350,211 of record JAAOOA010000350.1, on the reverse strand, counting down.
AGCACGGTCACATGACTTCACGTCACCACCGCTAAGCTAAAGGCGGCTAATGTTGGGCTATAAAGGAACTACAGCATGGTCACATGACTTCAAGTCACCACTGCTAAGCTAAAGGCGGCTAATGTTGGGCTATAAAAGAACTACAGCACGGTCACATGACTTCAAGTCACCACTGCTAAGCTAAAGGCGGCTAATGTTGGGCTATAAAGGAACTACAGCATGGTCACATGACTTCACGTCACCACCGCTAAGCTAAAGGCGGCTAATGTTGGGCTATAAAGGAACTACAGCACGGTCACATGACTTCACGTCACCACCGCTAAGCTAAAGGCGGCTAATGTTGGGCTATAAAGGAACTACAGCACGGTCACATGACTTCACGTCTCCACCGCTAAGCTAAAGGCGGCTAATGTTGTTTCAGCACTAGATACATTTTTAGTGGAGGTTTTTCTCCTCTTTCTATAAAATCTTTAAATACATTTCGTCTCTCAGGAGCTGGGGAAAACGTGGGAGGAGGTTCAGAGCGAAGACGACCGTGAGATGGTGGACGATGGAGACGAGTGAGTGGATCCATCGTTAGATTAGATTAGATCTCATTGCAAACGTTAAAAAAGTGATGAAAATGAAAGAAAGCCTAAAACATGGATGAAGTTAATTTTGTGATTTCCTGTGTCTCTCTGTGCTGCGCAGTGATTGGTCGGACTGGCAGTCTCATCCCGTCTCAGCTGTTTGTCTCTTCTGCGAACATCAGTCAGAAACTATGGAGCAGATCTACACACACATGAAGGTAACACACACACACACACACACACACCACACACACACACACACACACCACACACACACACACACACACACACACACACACACACACACACACACACACACATCTCTTATCTTGTTTAATTATTGCCCCTCTTCATTTCTCTACAGGAGGATCATGGCTTTGATCTCCACGAGCTGAGGACGGAGCTCAGTGAGTAAAACCACATAAACAAAGAAATATTGAAATCAAAGTGCACCTCCTTAAAATGAATATTGTTTTCCTGTGTGTGTGTGTGTGTGTGTGTGTGTGTGTGTGTGTGTGTGTGCAGGTCTGCGTTTCTATGACCAGGTGAAGCTGGTGAACTTCCTCCGCCGTCAGCTCCATCAGAGCCGCTGCTACGGCTGCCAGGAAACGTTCAGCTGCAGACAGGAAGTCCTCCGACACCTGAAGGAGGCGGGACATGTGATGCAGCTTCCTCACAAGTCCACCTGGAACCAGCCTCAGTGAGTAGTGTCTCTACTTTAAAGAGTCCTCTCCTGCTGATGTTCAGGTGTATATCAGTATGTAGTGTCTCTACTTTAAAGAGTCCTCTCCTGCTGATGTTCAGGTGTATATCAGTATGTAGTGTCTCTACTTTAAAGAGTCCTCTCCTGCTGATGTTCAGGTGTATATCAGTATGTAGTGTCTCTACTTTAAAGAGTCCTCTCCTGCTGATGTTCAGGTGTATATCAGTATGTAGTGTCTCTACTTTAAAGAGTCCTCTCCTGCTGATGTTCAGGTGTATATCAGTATGTATGTAGTGTCTCTACTTTAAAGAGTCCTCTCCTGCTGATGTTCAGGTGTATATCAGTATGTAGTGTCTCTACTTTAAAGAGTCCTCTCCTGCTGATGTTCAGGTGTATATCAGTATGTAGTGTCTCTACTTTAAAGAGTCCTCTCCTGCTGATGTTCAGGTGTATATCAGTATGTAGTGTCTCTACTTTAAAGAGTCCTCTCCTGCTGATGTTCAGGTGTATATCAGTATGTAGTGTCTCTACTTTAAAGAGTCCTCTCCTGCTGATGTTCAGGTGTATATCAGTATGTAGTGTCTCTACTTTAAAGAGTCCTCTCCTGCTGATGTTCAGGTGTATATCAGTATGTAGTGTCTCTACTTTAAAGAGTCCTCTCCTGCTGATGTTCAGGTGTATATCAGTATGTAGTGTCTCTACTTTAAAGAGTCCTCTCCTGCTGATGTTCAGGTGTATATCAGTATGTAGTGTCTCTACTTTAAAGAGTCCTCTCCTGCTGATGTTCAGGTGTATATCAGTATGTAGTGTCTCTACTTTAAAGAGTCCTCTCCTGCTGATGTTCAGGTGTATATCAGTATGTAGTGTCTCTACTTTAAAGAGTCCTCTCCTGCTGATGTTCAGGTGTATATCAGTATGTAGTGTCTCTACTTTAAAGAGTCCTCTCCTGCTGATGTTCAGGTGTATATCAGTATGTAGTGTCTCTACTTTAAAGAGTCCTCTCCTGCTGATGTTCAGGTGATATCAGTATGTAGTGTCTCTACTTTAAAGAGTCCTCTCCTGCTGATGTTCAGGTGTATATCAGTATGTAGTGTCTCTACTTTAAAGAGTCCTCTCCTGCTGATGTTCAGGTGTATATCAGTATGTAGTGTCTCTACTTTAAAGAGTCCTCTCCTGCTGATGTTCAGGTGTATATCAGTATGTAGTGTCTCTGCTTTAAAGAGTCCTCTCCTGCTGATGTTCAGGTGTATATCAGTATGTAGTGTCTCTACTTTAAAGAGTCCTCTCCTGCTGATGTTCAGGTGTATATCAGTATGTAGTGTCTCTACTTTAAAGAGTCCTCTCCTGCTGATGTTCAGGTGTATATCAGTATGTAGTGTCTCTACTTTAAAGAGTCCTCTCCTGCTGATGTTCAGGTGTATATCAGTATGTAGTGTCTCTACTTTAAAGAGTCCTCTCCTGCTGATGTTCAGGTGTATATCAGTATGTAGTGTCTCTACTTTAAAGAGTCCTCTCCTGCTGATGTTCAGGTGTATATCAGTATGTAGTGTCTCTACTTTAAAGAGTCCTCTCCTGCTGATGTTCAGGTGTATATCAGTATGTAGTGTCTCTACTTTAAAGAGTCCTCTCCTGCTGATGTTCAGGTGTATATCAGTATGTAGTGTCTACTTTAAAGAGTCCTCTCCTGCTGATGTTCAGGTGTATATCAGTATGTAGTGTCTCTACTTTAAAGAGTCCTCTCCTGCTGATGTTCAGGTGTATATCAGTATGTAGTGTCTCTACTTTAAAGAGTCCTCTCCTGCTGATGTTCAGGTGAATATCAGTATGTAGTGTCTCTACTTTAAAGAGTCCTCTCCTGCTGATGTTCAGGTGAATATCAGTATGTAGTGTCTCTACTTTAAAGAGTCCTCTCCTGCTGATGTTCAGGTGTATATCAGTATGTAGTGTCTCTACTTTAAAGAGTCCTCTCCTGCTGATGTTCAGGTGTATATCAGTATGTAGTGTCTCTACTTTAAAGAGTCCTCTCCTGCTGATGTTCAGGTGTATATCAGTATGTAGTGTCTCTACTTTAAAGAGTCCTCTCCTGCTGATGTTCAGGTGTATATCAGTATGTAGTGTCTCTACTTTAAAGAGTCCTCTCCTGCTGATGTTCAGGTGTATATCAGTATGTAGTGTCTCTACTTTAAAGAGTCCTCTCCTGCTGATGTTCAGGTGTATATCAGTATGTAGTGTCTCTACTTTAAAGAGTCCTCTCCTGCTGATGTTCAGGTGTATATCAGTATGTAGTGTCTCTACTTTAAAGAGTCCTCTCCTGCTGATGTTCAGGTGTATATCAGTATGTAGTGTCTCTACTTTAAAGAGTCCTCTCCTGCTGATGTTCAGGTGTATATCAGTATGTAGTGTCTCTACTTTAAAGAGTCCTCTCCTGCTGACGTTCAGGTGTATATCAGTATGTAGTGTCTCTACTTTAAAGAGTCCTCTCCTGCTGATGTTCAGGTGTATATCAGTATGTAGTGTCTCTACTTTAAAGAGTCCTCTCCTGCTGATGTTCAGGTGTATATCAGTATGTAGTGTCTCTACTTTAAAGAGTCCTCTCCTGCTGATGTTCAGGTGAATATCAGTATGTAGTGTCTCTACTTTAAAGAGTCCTCTCCTGCTGATGTTCAGGTGTATCAGTATGTAGTGTCTCTACTTTAAAGAGTCCTCTCCTGATGATGTTCAGGTGTATATCAGTATGTAGTGTCTCTACTTTAAAGAGTCCTCTCCTGCTGATGTTCAGGTGTATATCAGTATGTAGTGTCTCTACTTTAAAGAGTCCTCTCCTGCTGATGTTCAGGTGTATATCAGTATGTAGTGTCTCTACTTTAAAGAGTCCTCTCCTGCTGATGTTCAGGTGTATATCAGTATGTAGTGTCTCTACTTTAAAGAGTCCTCTCCTGCTGATGTTCAGGTGTATATCAGTATGTAGTGTCTCTACTTTAAAGAGTCCTCTCCTGCTGATGTTCAGGTGAATATCAGTATGTAGTGTCTCTACTTTAAAGAGTCCTCTCCTGCTGATGTTCAGGTGTATATCAGTATGTAGTGTCTCTACTTTAAAGAGTCCTCTCCTGCTGATGTTCAGGTGTATATCAGTATGTAGTGTCTCTACTTTAAAGAGTCCTCTCCTGCTGATGTTCAGGTGTATATCAGTATGTAGTGTCTCTACTTTAAAGAGTCCTCTCCTGCTGATGTTCAGGTGTATATCAGTATGTAGTGTCTCTACTTTAAAGAGTCCTCTCCTGCTGATGTTCAGGTGTATATCAGTATGTAGTGTCTCTACTTTAAAGAGTCCTCTCCTGCTGATGTTCAGGTGTATATCAGTATGTAGTGTCTCTACTTTAAAGAGTCCTCTCCTGCTGATGTTCAGGTGTATATCAGTATGTAGTGTCTCTACTTTAAAGAGTCCTCTCCTGCTGATGTTCAGGTGTATATCAGTATGTAGTGTCTCTACTTTAAAGAGTCCTCTCCTGCTGATGTTCAGGTGTATATCAGTATGTAGTGTCTCTACTTTAAAGAGTCCTCTCCTGCTGATGTTCAGGTGTATATCAGTATGTAGTGTCTCTACTTTAAAGAGTCCTCTCCTGCTGATGTTCAGGTGAATATCAGTATGTAGTGTCTCTACTTTAAAGAGTCCTCTCCTGCTGATGTTCAGGTGTATATCAGTATGTAGTGTCTCTACTTTAAAGAGTCCTCTCCTGATGATGTTCAGGTGTATATCAGTATGTAGTGTCTCTACTTTAAAGAGTCCTCTCCTGCTGATGTTCAGGTGTATATCAGTATGTAGTGTCTCTACTTTAAAGAGTCCTCTCCTGCTGATGTTCAGGTGTTTATCAGTATGTAGCGTCTCCACTTTAAAGAGTCCTCTCTCCTCAGGTATTACTTCCCCACGTATGAGAACGACGCCCTCCTCTGCACGCTGTCTGACGGCGATGAAGACGAGCGTAACGTCAGCGAAGATGTCCCGGTGATCTCAGAGGACGTTTCCAACCTTCGAGCTTTGAAACAGAACTCCGTCCTCAAATCGATGCTGAAGAGCCGAGGGTCCTGCAGGTAGAAGACTTCCTGTTCCTGGACGACTCTTCCTCCTCCTCATCCTCTGTAAAGAAACTCTAATAATCAAAGCCATGCTGCTTCCCTGAACACTTCAAAACTCTATTTTCAGAAGTGAAGTTCAACCTTTTTCCAGCAGGGGGCGTCACACTCAAATCCCACAAGAGCTTGCAAAGAATATACAATAGTTGAATATTTGTTGTAAGTCACGTTTGGCAGCCTTAAGATCATCATGTGTAGCTTTGGCTCTGTCCTGTGAGAACCACGTATCTCTCTAAAGTAAACCTTTCAAGAGTTCCTCAGAAAAACAGCTGTTGTGACGATGCATTTTCCAGCTGATCCAAGAGGCTTTTTAAACACTTCACTTGGCTTAAGAAGGAGAGGCATTTTCTCAACACATAAAGGAACACTTCATCCTTCTTTCCGAGCGCTTCCCGAGCTGCTCCGATTCCAACGAGAATTACAACCAGAACGTGACGTCATATTTACACAAGACGGATCCTTTCTAGCCATAACCTAATAACACGCTGGAAGAATGCATGAACAATCCTACATTGACACGTGTGTATGTACTAAAGTATGATGAGCAAAATGTCCTTAAAGTATTTAATGTAAAAGTACCAAATGCAGAGAAATCAACAAGAAAAACACCCGCAGACTCAAAACAATCCCTAGTTTATTAATTAAAGTGAAAATAGTACATCTGTGCAAACTCATGACCCAATTAAGACCCTTCAAATTGACATTGTCAAACTTAACGTGCGGTTAATGAAAAATCTCGTCTCAATTTAGAACTGTTTTGTAAATTTGCTGCATGATTGTATAGGGACTCTTTAAAGTAACTCTTTAAAGTAACCACACCCTGAGCGGAACCACAGGAACAAACCGCATCTTTCTCTCTGCTAAATATGAAATCAGTTGTTTATCTACTTCACAGTGTTGTTGTTTGGCTCACGCACAAACACACACACACACACACACACACACACACACAACACACACACACACACACACACCACACACACACACACACACACAACACACACACACACACACACACACACACACACACTCTGAGGGCCACATGGTGCGTCACCACCTCTCTCTCTCTCTGTAGCCGTGCACACATGACAATAAAAGCCTTGAACCAGAACCTTGATCTTTGTCTGTTCCTCCTGAGTGGAAAACTACTGCAGCACTTCAAACCCAGCCCCCCAAACACACACACTCCATTTTCACCAGCGCCATCTTTTTAGCTTAAGCTTTAGCAGAATGATTTTAGAAAGATCTCATGTCCTGCTGTTTCTCAGACTGTACTCTGAGTTCACGTCATCAGTGAAGAATGCAGTCTGAACCGGTCTGACATCGGGGCATGAAGAAACATGTAAACATGTATCTATGTGTCTCTGCTTAGCTTCAGTCGTCTTTAGTCTGTTTAATCCCAGACTTTTTAAAGTCTGGGATTAAACATTTGAGCATCGATGGAACTACTATAATAATAACTAAGAATAACAATACTTGGTATTATGTTGATAATAATATATTCATGTTGGTGGGCTGTACAGCACATTAGCAGGAAAAGCAATTCAGAGAATATATTACATTTGAAGGTTTATACAAAATCAGCCTCAACAAATATGTTCCTATCATCCAAACTGCATTCTCAATTTAAATGTTTGTGGATGTTTGATTCTGACTTCCAGTGCTGGCTGGGTCCGAGCACAGTTGGCTCTGTCTGCTGTTCTTGCATTATTATTTCCCTGCAGGTAAAGCCCGTTTTGAGGCACTGATCATGCTCAGAGAGTTGTACAACATTGTATGAGGGGCCGTACAGGCCGTAATTCATACTGGTCCTCTCACGCACATACATTCTCCTTTTACATACATATATTTTCAAAACAAAAGCACTCGTTTGCTTGGAACAGTAATAATATTATAAACAAGGGGAAACAAGTGAATTTAGCGATCACAAGGAAAACGGCCAAGACACACATTGAGCCCAGAAAATGAATGTTATTAAAGACTGTAATGTAAATATAATAAGTCTATGTCTAAAATGGACAACATTGTTAGGAGATTTAAACTATACAGCGATTCTGCACTGCGGTCACGCTTCATTTTTTTTACAAATATTTTTTACCACAAGTTCTTAATAAAACTGACACTGTTGGACTCGGTATTAGTTTGACTGCTACCAACAATACATTGAAGTACTTTTACTGTGTCTTTTTTGAGAAAGACTCTGTCAAAGTCCCCTCCTGAGAACAAAAGCAAGCCACTTCTGCTAAGTTTGATGAGGGAATTATTTTTTGTTGCCATTAGTTCTTCGTGAGATTGATCCTGTTGGACTCAGTACTACTGAAACCCCCACAAGTACTATGAAGTACTTTTACTGTGTAGTTACTTTATAAACTCTGAATCTTGTGGCGCTTGAGACTCAAAGGCAGTACTAGATTTAGTAATATTACCATGAATCTAGTTATTTATTTACCATATTTTATTGAAAAACATCTCTGAAACTGAAAAAGTCATATTGCTAGTTTACCATAAAAGGCCAAATCGACCGATAGGTTGAGCATATTTTCAAAAAAATAATTACACCCTTGTTAAAACCTTTTTTGTGCATCAAGTTATCTGATTATGTTCACTCAGTGCTCTGACACTAAAATATGTCAAAAAGGACATGGTTACCTTCCAGAAGTTGACCAAAAAGAGTGATTTCGTCAGCAGTGATTTTTAGCATGCCAACTTTCTCAGAGGAAGCTAGCTGAAGGGCTTTCTGTTCGAACCACAGTGACATCTAGAGGTTGTTTTGTGCATAACATGTCAACCAAAGGGTAGAGCTGGCTGAATCAGATGGAGTTACGGCCCGTCCACACAGCAGCGTTAAAAAAATCTTGGAACGCTTCTGCCCGTTCACTTTGAATGGGGTGACGTCACTTTGCCTCACTTTTCGCCGAACTGCATTGTGGGAAGCAGAGCGGAGATTTTCAGGATTTTCAGGATTCAAAGTTGAGCAATGTTCAACTTTTGAAGCTGAGGTGGAAGCGTCAGCCAATCAAATCCCGTGTATGCAAATCTGACAGTTCAAGCTCTAGCCAATCAAACGGCGTGTATGCTGGGAGAGACATACCGCAGGTCATTTCCTCATATTCCAAAAATGGAGGAGAAATTAGCGGTAGGGAATCACCCGGTGCTTTATGACCAGTCCCTATTTACCTACCGGGATACAAACCGGAGGAGCCAGGCATGGAGGGAGGTGGCAGAGACAGTGGTAGGTCTTCGCCTGTTTGGGGAGTTTATATCCAGTTTACTTCGGGCTTTTTTGCTTCGTATGTTGGGGGCGGGAGATTCATGTGATTGGTTGTTGGTGCCTTGCTCGCAAAAAATCCCCAAGCTTCAGATACGCCCACCTCCTAGATTTTTTTAACGCTGCTGTGTGGACGGGCCGTTACACCTTTAATTTTTTTTTCAACAAGATATAAAGACACAAAATGAGCTCTACTAAATGGTGGCGCTGGCTGTTAAAGGGTTAAAAATATTCTTCATTTGCAGTATTTTATTTTAAAAGTGTTCAGAAAGACTGCATCAATGATATGCTATATATATATAATATGAATATTTGTATTAACTTCAACCAAAGACAATTTAAATAGCGGGCAAAAATTGGTTAATTGCCATGGATGTGGTGTTTGATATAGTTTACGTTCAATTTCAACTATTTTAGGCAGAAAAACGTCTATTGACTAAACGCTTTTTAATAATATACTATTTAGAAAGGTTTTTGTGAGAAATCATTTCAAAAGTAAAACATTTTTTCCTTTTGTATTTAAATTTGAAATGTTTGCACCAAACATATTAATTTATACATTTTTATCAATTGTTTAAAATTATGAATCCATTTATTTGATTGTATTTCCTTGAGGCTGGGGAAGATATCCAGCATGTAGTTCAACATGCAAATGTTCTAATCAGGGTTCATACACTTTTTCACCAATGATTTTCAATGACGTTTCCATGACCTTTACCTAATTTTTACTAAAAATTACTCTTTCTCAGCGGTACCACTGAAAATGGTTTATTTTAACATGGAACAGGAAAATAATCTAAAACAAATCAAATAGTACACTGTAAAATATTACCATGATTTCACAATATTTAGCTGTAATATTTTACAATAAATTACTGTTTTACCACTTTACAGTCTTTACCTGTAATGTTCACAATATAATACTGTCATTTTGAATTTCACAGGGAAATCAATGCAGGCCGTTAATTACTGTGAATGTACAGGATAAATGATTACCAGGATTTCACAACATGTTACTGTATTATTTCACAGTCAAATACTGTATTCAGACCATCCTCTGTGATAACACAACACATTATGTGATTTTCTTGCTTTTATCGCTCTTGCTTGGCTTTAAATACTAATTTCTTTCTTTGGTGCAGGTTTTACTTCAATTGAAAGGGGCACCGCTGCATGTGCCTTCAAATAAACGATGCAACATATAAATCTATGTAAAATGTAAATTGTTGTCTTGGCTTATTGTTTTCAGTGCTTCCTGGGCATTAATCCTGAGACGGGCTCGAAAGCCAAAAAGAGGCATGGCCATTTAAACCCCCATGTCAGCACATTCTGCAGAACAATGGTTGACTTCGAGTGGATGTCTGTGTAGACATGTGTTACGTGCTGCCCTTCTTGTTTTCTTTTCTGTCTCCCTGCTGCAGGTCCACCTGGTCTGCCCCTGCTCCGCCTCTGCCCAGGTGCACCTGGTCTGCCCCTGGCTCCGCCTCTGCCTAGGTGAACCTGGTCTGCCCCTGGCTCCACCTCTGCCCAGGTGCACCTGGTCTGCCCCTGGCTCCGCCTCTGCCCAGGTGCACCTGGTCTGCCCCTGGCTCCGCCTCTGCCCAGGTGCACCTTGTCTGCCCCTGGCTCCGCCTCTGCCCAGGTGTTCCAAATTCCACTCAGCCGTGTATATATAAAGAGAAGCTAGGAGAAGGAGGTCTCGCCTATCCTAACGCCGGGAGACACTCTCCTCAGAATACCTCTTTGCCATTTTGAGCTGTAGGCCATATTTTTGCAGATGTGTTTATGTTCAGCCTGGAGGACCTGGTAGTCCAGTTTTCGCGGCTTTATTTTGTTTCCCATAAGGTTTATAATTGATTTCTGGTTAGGGGGGGGAGCTCTGGGTCCTACGGCCCGTGGTGTGGCTGGCTCGGGTTCCCTCCTTCTGTTTGTTCCTTTTGGCCAGTCCTCCAGACCTCTTTTTGTTTCCCGTTTCGCTTGTGTGAGCAAACGGCTGATTATCAATAAATGCTCGTTACCAAGTACCGGTTATTGCGTGTATTCTTTCATGTTGCGGGTCTCAGTACTAGCCACTACCGCGGAGTAGAGGTTGGGGCCGTAACAACATGTCCAAGACACTGTGAAATGTACTTTGCACTTCAATGGAGTAATACAAAGTTAAAATGGGCATTTTCTTTGTTTTTCTTTGTTGATTGAGCTGATTGAATTGTGTAGTTATGGTAAAATCCCAGTTAACTAGTCAAATTTACAATATATTATCGTATTATTTACATTTTTATATTTACAGTAAATTACTGGCTACTGTGTTGCATTACTTCTACAGTAATAGTGTGAAAATACAGGTAATTACTGTAATTTATGTACAGCAAGGTACCATAATACCACAGCTCTGTACTGCTATATCACAGTAATTCCATTGGGCATGGCAACTGTAAAGTCACAGTATTTAGTTGTACTTTTATTCTAATTTACTGTAAAATATCTACAGTAAATTACTGTGAAATATTTACAGTCAATTACTGTGAAATATTTACAGTCAATTACTGTGAAATCCATGCAACTAGTAGCCAGTAATGTACTGTAATTTTACAGCCAAACATGTTACAGTGTAGGCTTACTAGCTTCTACAAGCTAAAGCAACTAAACTCTCTCACCAGCAAAATACCTCGTCAGTTAAATGCCATTTTATATTTCATTACTATACGATACAGTATTTATTATCATTATAGTATTACTATTTTGGCGATTAGCTTAAACATAAATTATATTTGATGCAAGTTTAGTCACATTTCCATGACTTTTCCAAAACTTTGAGAAAATATTGTTTTCCATAACTTTTCCAGGGCCTGGAATTAGCATTTTGAATTTCCATGACTTGTCCAGGTTTTTAATGACCGTAAGAACCCTGTGTAATACAAGTAAGTATAAGTATAATGGAAAAGTAAATAAAATACGTTTCATAGGAGGATGTGGAATTATTTTCTCTCACCTTGTAAGTACACAATCAATCAATCTATAATTTAGCTCTGGCCTTCACTCACAAAAAAACATTTAGTTGAATTGGACACATTTTTCGAAGCTCTATTGACTGACATGCAATGACTGGGACTGGTGGAAGAATCTGAGAGGAATGAACTAGGAGCAGAGAAATAATCATATTTTAAAAGACAGCAGCTTCATAAGAGGCCAACAAGAGTCACCAGGGTTTGTCACTTTGCTGAAGGATAGACCAGCTATCCAGGCCAGACTCTAAAGACTCCATGGTGTAAAATGCTGCTGCTGCAGTACTAGTGCTGATATCATGTCTACCATCCTCTTAAAATACTCTGTCCAACAATATAAGTCTCATGAAGAAAGGTGTTTTAACGGTTATTCAAAATAGCAGAGAAACATGCATTCTAGTACTCAGGAGGAGACATTGACAGAGGATTACTCAAAAAGTACACAGTAAAAGTACTTCATAGTATTTGTGGGAGTAGTTTCACTAGTAGCCTACTGAGTCCAACAGGATCAATCTCATGAAGAACTAATGGCAAAAAATTCATTTTTCCCCTTCATCAAACTTAGCAGAAGTGGCTTGATTTTGTTCTCAGGAGGGGACTTTGACAGAGGATCTCAACAACAACACTACTGAGTCCCAGTATCCATATCATTAAGAACTAATGGAAACATTGTCTTTTTATCACTCATCAAAGATAGCAGGAAAACATGCAGTGTACTCAGGAGGGGACTTTGACAGAGGATTACTAAAAAAGTACACAGTAAAAGTAATTCATTTTATTGTTGGTAGCAGTCAAACTAATACCGAGTCCAACAGTGTCAGTTTTATTAAGAACTTGTGGTAAAATGAAGAGCAGCTGATTTGAAAAAACAAAGTGGAGAGACGGCTGAGTGACCGCAGTGCAGAATCGCTGGATAGTTTAAATCTCCTAAGCATGCTCCTTCCGTTTCCACTATACTTTCTCACACACATACATGTATACTTCTCTTGCATACATATATTGCCTTCATGCATACATGTATTCTTCTCTTGCATACATATATTGCCTTCATGCATACATGTATTCTTCTCTTGCATACATATATTGCCTTCATGCATACATGTATTCTTCTCTTGCATACATATATTGCCTTCATGCATACATGTATTCTTCTCTTGCATACATATATTGCCTTCATGCATACATACATTCTTCTCTTGCATACATATATTGCCTTCATGCATACATGTATTCTTCTCTTGCATACATATATTGTCTTCACACATACATGTATTCTTCTCTTGCATACATATATTGCCTTCACACATACATGTATTCTTCTCTTGCATACATATATTGCCTTCATACATACATACATTCTTCTCTTGCATACATATATTGCCTTCATGCATACATGTCTTCTCTTGCATACATATATTGCCTTCATGCATACATGTATTCTTCTCTTGCATACATATATTGCCTTCATGCATACATGTATTCTTCTCTTGCATACATATATTGCCTTCATACATACATACATTCTTCTCTTGCATACATATATTGCCTTCATGCATACATGTATTCTTCTCTTGCATACATATATTGCCTTCATGCATACATGTATTCTTCTCTTGCATACATATATTGCCTTCATGCATACATACATTCTTCTCTTGCATACATATATTGCCTTCATGCATACATGTATTCTTCTCTTGCATACATATATTGCCTTCATGCATACATGTATTCTTCTCTTGCATACATATATTGCCTTCATGCATACATGTATTCTTCTCTTGCATACATATATTGCCTTCATACATACATACATTCTTCTCTTGCATACATATATTGCCTTCATACATACATATACATTCTTCTCTTGCATACATATATTGCCTTCATACATACATATATACATTCTTCTCTTGCATACATATATTGTCTTCATACATATATACATTCTTCTCTTGCATACATATATTGTCTTCATACATGCATATATTATTTATAATATTAAATGTAAACATTGAATGAATGTGCATGAGAGCAAACTGTATAAACATGAGCATTAAAATATATGAATATGAGAACAAAACGTATAAATGTGTGAGTGACAATGTATGAATGTGTGCGGCCCCTCATATTTTTGTTTGGCTCACACATGCGCGCACACACTCACAGAGAAACAGACACACAGACACACGGAGACAAACACACACACACACACACACACACACACACACACAAACACACACACACACCACACACACACACACACACACACACACACACACACAAACACACACACACACACACACACACACACACGAGATACACTTGTTGTTATATTCCATGGAATGCTCTTAACATCCTGATAGCAATGAATATCTGAAGTGCTTTGACAAAAGATCCATAAAAACATTTCATCAGTGGAAGCTGTAGTTCTGTAAAAAGCACGACCAATCATCTGAGCCGGCCCGGCTAAAATAACTGGATGGCCTACCTGCCTGTCAGCCTTCCATCTGTGCACAAACTTATCTCATGCCCTCATTGGTCATGTGCGCGTTCGTGTGTGTTGGAGGAGGGGCTAGCCGTGCACACGTGACAATAAAAGCCTTGAACCAGAACCTTGATCTTTGTCTGTTCCTCCTGAGTGGAAATCTACTGCAGCACTTCAAACTCCGCCCCAAACAAACACACCCCATTCTCTCTGCAGGTGAGGGCGGGAAGAACCGTCAGTGTTCAGTAACAAGCAGAGATAACGACAGGCAGAACCAGGACTGAGGAGGACCAGATCAGCAGTGTTTCTGTGGACCTGAAGAGAGCTCAGCAGGTGAGAATCAGTTTGTGATGTGTTAAAGACACCCCATTGTCACCGGCGCCATCTGTTTAGCTTCAGCTTTAGCAGAATGATTTTAGAAAGATTTCCATGTCCTGCTGTTTCTCAGACTGTACTCTGAGTTCACGTCATCAGTGAAGAATGCAGTCTGAACCGGTCTGACATGGGGGCATGAAGAAACATGTAAACATGTATCTATGTGTCTATGTGTAATGATAACTAAGAACTTTAAAGTAACTCTTTAAAGTAACCACACCCTGAGCGGAACCACAGGAACAAACCGCATCTCTCTCTCTGCTAAATATGAAATCAGTTGTTTATCTACTTCACAGTGTTGTTGTTTTTTGTTTGGCTCACACATGCACACACACACACACACACACACACACACACACACACACACACACACACACACACACAAACACACACACACATACACGCAGGGGTTAAATTGGGATTTGACATGTGGGGGGCTGTGTTTTTTTGGGGGGTGGGGGGGGCCCAATCCTAAAGCAACTGCTCCTGTATCAGATGCACTATTTGATGCCACCATCGAGACAGTAAACATAGAAAGTATGTTAAATAGACCGTCTTTTTATTAGTATTATTTAACTGGAATGAATTTACATTTGAAATTATTAATATATAGGGATGGGAATTTGAAAGCAAATGTATATTCGAATATTCGACCCCCCAAAAAACGGTTAACCGGTTAACCGAAATGTACATATCCTATAAAAAAAAAATTCAAAAATATTTGTTCGAATTCTTTTTTTTTAAATAACTTTTGGAAATAAATAAATACATGTTCAAATAAGTATAGAAACCAGTCGAATTTGTCAAATGTATTGAACTGGTGATCACAGTTTGACAGCTATAGGCCTACAGCTTTCATGTGCGGAGGCGATTCACAATCAGTCACCAGTTTGTGACCGGTCAACTTGTCTGGCACGAATGGTACTTGTTGTGAGAACGCTGAGGCACTTCTTTATCGGTGTTTGTGGACTCTAATGGCGCGTTTCCACTACAGCGCGGAGCACGGTTTAAGAGTGCTGTGACGTCAGCGGCCCGTCTTTGGTTGCGTTTCCACTTGGCCTAGTACCGGCCGGCGGGTCCTAATTCACAGTTTTTCTGGCCTCATAAAATCGCGGGTCTAGGGCCAGAGACAACCAGGCTGAGTCGGGCTGAGTATGCTAAACTAGAGAGAGCAGCGCTGGCAAGGGGCTACAACTACAACAAGATGGACATATTTGACCGTGATAGGCAGGGGCAGCAGCCATATCATTAGCTATAACTAACTAGATCTGATGGATTTGGACATAAACGTGAGTGAAGTATAACCGGACGCGAGAGAGAGAGAGATCAGCACCTGCCTCTGCCCGCTGTGAGGGACCGGTGAGCGGAGCAAAACACACCTTTAGACGTCACCTAACACATTTAGCTATGGCACTGTTGTATACATTGAATTATTCAATTTGATAATATGTAATTAACTTAGGCATCCCTCCAAAAAAAAAAATAATAACAATAATAATTAATAAAAATACTCATAACTCATATTCGAATACCTGAATAATTATTCGAATACCTGAATAATTTCGAATATTCGAATATTCGATTAATCGTTCCCATCCCTAACATATACACAAACATTTTTCACAAATTACAGACCTTCAAATTGCCATTTTAAGTCAACATTTCTCTGCACACTTACTCAAGAACATTACAAAACAACTATATGAGTACAGAGACATTACCCTATCTGAATTGATTGAGGAATGAAAGTCCACATCAATATAAGCAGTTCAACAACATTACTGTATGTACGACCAGCTACTTCATCAAATCCCAGATGGGTGATAGGGGGAAGCCTGTGTAGTCGTGCATCTTTGTCTACAGGCTAAATGGTCTGCAGAGCTTCTGGTAGCCACCCACTTCCTCACATATTTCATGGGGTCGAGGTAAGAGGAGGTCCAACCATTTGAATGAACATTAGAGCAGAGACATTTTGAGTTTTCAGTTGTGAGCGCATTGATGTTACAACTGCATTCATTTCTGAGAAACCCCTCTCACACTCTGCACTGCTCACAGCAATGGTTTCCACTGCATTCTTAAGCTTTAGAAGGGACATGTGCATCGGCACACTGGCATTCTCCTTAAAGTCCCTATAACTTTGCTTAACACCAGAGAATCCCATTTTCAAAAGAGTGCATAGCTCTCTTATTTCACACTCACCATACATTAATGGTAGAGGGCTTGGCCATGTCTTTGTATCAAGAACATTGACCTTTTGAAAGAGGGATTCCTCTTCACTTGTGACCATCCTTGTTTCCATGCTTTTGCATAGTGCTGCATAAAACTTTGTGGGATCTATTATCTTCTGCCTTGGGTCATTGCGTAGTGTTTGCCATTAAAACACCTTGCTGCTCTGCCTCACATGCGGTTTTGTAGAACAGACCACTGTCTGGGTTCCTGCTCATGGTTTTAAAAACCTCTAGCTGTCTTTTGATCAGATTTACTGATTGAGACAGTCTAATGTCTCTCGACTGTAGAGCCTCAGACAGGTCTTTCAGCTCCTCAAGTGCATCCATCATCAGTCCCAGGTTTTTAACAGAAGCAACTGACGTCAGCTTTGCTGCTCGCCCCTCATACATGCATCTATCATTTGAGGAACGGTTCACATCTACACTTGCAGATGTGAGGTGATGATAGAGTGCAGCATACATGGTCCAAACAGCATTTACTGTCCTAAAAGATGAAGCCACCCACCTTATCCCGAGGACGCGACCAATCTTCCTCAAGCATACACCTACTTCAGAGACTGCAGCATCAAGCTCTCTTAAGTTCTTTGGTGACTGATGATAGAGACAGTATAGCTTGTCAAGAAAAGCTGTGAAGTGGTTGGTTTCGGTGCAGTGCTTGACTGCATCTGACACAGACAACTCCAACCTATGGTTTAGACAATGCCAGCCTATGAGGCCTGGGTACTTACTTCTCAGTTTTGTGTAGACACCATTCTTTCTGCCTACCATTACGGAGGCTCCATCTGAGCAGAATCCCACCAGACATTCTTTCAGAAAAGCATCATCCATATTTCTGTAGACAGTTCAGTAGTTGACTAATGATTCCATCTGCAGTTGTACTCTCTAGCTCGAGAAGATCTAGGAAGAAGGTCACTGGCTCTGAGCTATCAACTGACGTTCTTAGGTACACAATAAGACAAGACTTCTTGCTTAATGATGTGCTTTCATCCACAAGAACAGTTAGCTTTGGTCGGGTCACTTTGATACTTGCCAATAGGGCTTCCCTCATTTCTTTTGAGATAAAATGTACAATGTCTGTACATGTAACATTTGAGTGGAGTACGCGGCCAACATTTACACCATTTATCATTTGTAGTTCTATTAGTCCAGGATGATCAGAGTATGGCCGGTTATTTTTTGCAATGTAGTATGCCGTTCTAAAGACATTATGGGTGGAAGCCAAAATGTCTTTTTGAGTTTTTAGTATTTTATATTTAGTAAAATATTCAAATTGACTTTGATCCAGCAGTCAGGCAAGTTGTCAGCCTTTCCTACACTGCTTCCCTGCTCTGCTCCTCTGTCCTCCTCAAACTGCCCTGCTCCTCTGTCCTCCTCAGGCTGCTCTGCTCCTCTGTCCTCCTCAAACTGCCCTGCTCCTCTGTCCTCCTCAGGCTGCCCTGCTCCTCTGTCTTCCTCAAACTGCCCTGCTCCTCTGTCCTCCTCAGGCTGCCCTGCCCCTCTGTCTTCCTCAAACTGCCCTGCTCCTCTGTCCTCCTCAGGCTGCTCTGCTCCTCTGTCCTCCTCAAACTGCCCTGCTCCTCTGTCCTCCTCAGGCTGCCTGCTCCTCTGTCTTCCTCAAACTGCCCTGCTCCTCTGTCCTCCTCAGGCTGCTCTGCTCCTCTGTCCTCCTCAAACTGCCCTGCTCTGCTCTCCTCAGGCTGCTCTGCTCCTCTGTCCTCCTCAGGCTGCCCTGCTCCTCTGTCCTCCTCAGGCTGCTCTGCTCTGCTCTCCTCAGGCTGCTCTGCTCCTCTGTCCTCCTCAGGCTGCCCTGCTCCTCTGTCCTCCTCAGGCTGCTCTGCTGCTCTCCTCAGGCTGCTCTGCTCCTCTGTCCTCCTCAGGCTGCCCTGCTCCTCTGTCCTCCTCAAACTGCCCTGCTCTGCTCTCCTCAGGCTGCTCTGCTCCTCTGTCCTCCTCAAACTGCCCTGCTCCTCTGTCCTCCTCAAACTGCCCTGCTCCTCTGTCCTCCTCAGGCTGCCCTGCTCCTCTGTCCTCCTCAGGCTGCCCTGCTCCTGTCCTCCTCAAACTGCCTGCTCCTCTGTCCTCCTCAAACTGCCCTGCTCCTCTGTCCTCCTCAGCTGCTCTGATCTGCTCTCCTCAGGCTGCCCTGCTCCTCTGTCCTCCTCAGGCTGCCCTGCTCTGCTCTCCTCAGGCTGCCCTGCTCCTCTGTCCTCCTCAAACTGCCCTGCTCCTCTGTCCTCCTCAAACTGCCCTGCTCTGCTCTCCTCAGGCTGCCCTGCTCCTCTGTCCTCCTCAAACTGCCCTGCTCCTCTGTCCTCCTCAGGCTGCTCTGATCTGCTCTCCTCAGGCTGCCCTGCTCCTCTGTCCTCCTCAGGCTGCCCTGCTCTGCTCTCCTCAGGCTGCCTGCTCCTCTGTCCTCCTCAAACTGCCCTGCTCCTCTGTCCTCCTCGAACTGCCCTGCTCCTCTGTCCTCCTCAGGCTGCTCTGCTCTCCTCTCCTCAGCTGCTATGCTCCTCTGTCCTCCTCATGCTGCCCTGCTCCTCTGTCCTCCTCAAACTGCTCTGCTCCCTCTGTCCTCCTCAGGCTGCTCTGCTCTCCTCTCCTCAGCCTGCTCTGCTCCTCTCCTCTCCTCTCGTTCCTCCACTCCCTTCCCTTCTTTACGCTGCTCTGATCCTCTCTCTTTTCCAAGCTTCCCTGCTCGCCCATCACCTGCCTTGTTCTGCTCAACTCTGCATTTAAATGTAGGATAATTAACAAAGGAACTCATGGTGAATAAATAAAATACAAATGGCTTTGACACGCTAAGCAGCTTTTAAAGAAGTCTGTAAGTTTCCTCTTTTTTGCTTCACTCATTTCTCATTTCTGCATCATGCCTCACTTTAACCTCTGAAACTTTCAAAGAGAAAGGAAATAAATATATGCATATCTCAGCTTTATGCACACACATACATAGCATCAGGCTGGGCCAGTTATTTCATGAGAGGGGCACAATAAAGCGGGTTAAATTGACAAAGACAGTATAAAGTAATTTTGTAAAATAAACATATAATACAGTAATTGGTATTTGTTTTGGTCAATTTAAGTTACAGTCCTGTGTTTCAGTAGTTTTTTGAATTTTTAGTATTTGTTTTAGTAACTTTAAGTGACAATTTAATTAAAAACATAAACAGTATTTGCTTTTATAAGGTAATGAACAGTTTAATCTCCACTGTACATCCGGGTCTCTGATTTGATTTAGTTCCAATAAATCGTAATATTGTAACTTTTTTTTGGAGGGGTCAGTGTTACGGGGGCACTGGCCCCTGTTTGCCCCCCCCTAGAACCGCCCCTGCATAGCATGGTTTAGGAAACGGGCGCTCTGCACGGAGGGACCGCAGCAGAGTCCCGCGGGAGGTGCTGCAGTGTAGCTCACGATCGGAGCAGAGACACACGTTCACTGACACTAAGCCGCCAAACTATAGCTGGTCGCAGAGATCTGCTATTCTAAATAAAGTCCACAATATCGACCACTGGCTGGTGTCTTTCTCTTAGTTTAAGAAACGCTTGATTTGATCAAAAGTTAGTCAAACAAAAAACGTTATTTAACTTAATGGTAGTCGAACGTAAAAGTCAGGTTGCCAACTCTCACGCATCTGGCGTGAGACACACGCTTTCACTCTCAATCTCACGCTCTCACGCTGCCCAAACTATTCTCACGCCAAAAACAAGAATACCGAAGACTAGAAACGGTTTTGAAAACTTTTGTCACGTAGTGATCTTCTTCTCAATAGAACATCTTTGATAATGTCTTCTGGCCAATCAGAATCACGATAACGGCGTGGTGTTGTTGCAGGAAGTCCCGACGGAGAATACTTTTGCTGTAGTACATCTCTATACATCGATACAACATTACGTGTTGATAGAAATCAACACGTAATGAAATAAGACCCCACGGTTTGATGATTGATAGGTGTGTGGGCTGTCTTTCATTTGGACACACAGAACAATGGGGCTATCCACCCTTATCCACAATGTAAAGTAATTCACACAGCCTCTTCCCTCTTCTCTCTGTGAGGAGCAGCAGGTTCAGCTTTCAGAACAAAGTAACAAAAACCTAACATGGCATTCATTTTTTTAAATATGTCGTGTAGTAATAGATTTATTTATTTTTCTTCTCAAGAGAGTACCAGAATGTGTATTTTATGTTAGTATTTAAAAAAATCTCCTGGGGACAATCCCTAAGACCCCCCTGCAGGGGTTGGGTTTCAGCATGTCAACTCTTTCACCTGTGGGGAAATTGCAGGATTGGCTCCAGGTCGCCCTTTTTATTTACTACAAGACAAATGTGCCTTTTTATTTCATACAGTTCAATTTGGATTGAGACAGGGAAATAATCTAAACCTCACGTGTGGCGTTTCACTGTGGGGAGCGTGTATGTAATTACATTGCAAATACTGACTTGAGCCCCACCACTGTATGGGTTAGCCCTACCATAGATTACGCAACAAAAATACTCTGGAGCCGCAACCCCCGACCCGTATTGCGCATGCGCAGATCTAAGATCCAGTAGAAATGATCAAAAGTAAAAGTCTGCTGCTTATTGTTCTACTAGGCCAAAATAGAGTCAAAGAGTATGTGAGAGTGTGTTAATTAATATATGTGGCAGTTTGGAGTAAGTCTGTAGATTTGTTTGTGTGTGTGTGTTTCATGTATAGGCCTGTCACGATAATTAATTTTGTTGGATACATTTTCCCGGAAATTATTGCGATAAACGATAATATTGTCGGCACCGTTGTATGACCATTTTAGACCACTGACATAATGATAATATATAATAATAATTCAAGTACATCCTTTCAAACTGCTAGTCACATCCTCATGTAAATGGCAATTTATCGAGGTCAGAAAAGTTATCGAGTTCATTTTTATTTATGTACGATAAGTAAATTAATTGCTTATCGCGACAGGCACACAATAAAACAGTGGAAACAAACATGTTTGACTTTCATTAGTGAATGAAACTGTGTGCCCTTTATAGTCTGTGTCCATTATTGTGTATTTGTATATATTGTATATATATCCTATATATGCTAAGGTCCCGCTGCTGACACGATAGCAGTCATTTCGTGCGCATATGTGTAATTAAACCGAATTAAACCCATGATATCAAAATCTCACTCCAGCCAGGTACCCAAAGTTGGCAACCCTGGTAAAAGTAGAATATCAGAGCAATTCATGTTAAGAAACCTGTCAGCGTATTACCTATTTTTCTCCACACCTTTCCCGGATTCACCTGTCACTCTGCTGGCTGTCTGTGTGACTGACGGAAGAGACTGTGTGGTCGCCGATCAGCAAAGTAGATTTGAAGAAAATAAAGAAGGGAACCCCGCGAAAAATTTGAAAAGTGCAAGTCATCGTCGCGTCTTCTTATTTATGCTCCCTACAGCTAGAAAGAGTGTTTTATTGATTTTTCGAATTATTAAGAACCTTAAACATATAGAAAGAAAAGTTTTAACATGTATATCTTTTTTGTGTAAACATATGATATAGGCATGCTCAGCGCCATATAGATAGAAGAGTTACGACAGCGGAAGTCCAAAATGCTTGATCGTCACGTGGTTCAGGGAGAGTCAATAGTTCCCCGGAAGTTCGTGGCGGGACATATGAATGCATGATTACCGGAGATAGAACTACGATTTTTGGTAATAAGTAGTGAATAAAGGTCTTGATTTGCAATATTTATACAACATACCGATATGTGTATGTATTTACATCAATATGTTTTAAAAAATAAATAGAATCTGCTAATATTTATGGATAATATTAGGAATAGTGTGAACAGCTAGTTTACTTGTTAACATACATGTTAGGCTGTTGCCTTGGTTAAAGAGCCTGTTGCTGTTGTGTATTGCTTTGAATTATTTAAAACAAATATTATCTTCTTAAACAGGTATGGTAGTCAGGAGCATCA
>JAAOOA010000350.1:272500-320000 GCA_012861695.1 Trematomus loennbergii | reverse complement strand
GGCCTGGGGCTGTGGGACATCTGAGAGGAGGGGCACTAATGTGTCCTGTGATGTTCTTGTTGTGATAGCATGTTGTTGTGTTTGTGTGAAGGTGGAGGCTCTGCTATGGATCAGTGTGAGGACCGAGAGGAGGGAGCCCCCCCTCTCGGTGTGGGGAACATGACAGCCAGACTAAAGCTCAGAGGTGAGATCTCCAACTGTCCATGACTCTTCTCCATGACACAGCTCAGCACTCATTATTCACTCAAAGCTCTGTGTTGTGTTCCAGCCCAGAGGACACACACTCTGCTGGACCTGGACCTGGACCTGAAGCTGGACCTGAAGCTGGACCTGAAGCTGAAGCTGGACCTGGACCTGTAGCTGGACCTGAAGTAGTAGTTTATTTGCCTTAAAATAAATAGTATTGTTGCTGAAAAACGAAGAAAGTATTTTTTTGCATGAACCCATGTTATTTCAGATGTAAGATTATATAATATTTTCTGTTGGCATCTTTTGGATCTCTGCAGGGAAAAATATGGCGTCACTGAAAAAGATCCTCTTCAGAACTTTAGAACGTTTGGGGAAAGTTGACTTTGAAGAATTCAAGTGGCACCTGCAGCTGGAGGTCCTAGGATTTGAAGGAATCCCAAAGAGTCGACTAGAGGATGCATGTCGGACACAAACTGTGGACCATATGTTTCTGAACTACTGCATTAACACTATTAAAGTAACCAGAAACGTTTTGAAGGAGATGAATCAGAATCTTCTGGAGGAGAAATTCAGAAATCACATCAGAACCGACAGGTAAGTCATTAATTAACAAATAGTTTTACAAACAGGGAACCTGAGGTCAGGTAAATCACAATGATAACATGGATTGGATGTGTCCTCCTGATATACCACACAGAGAAACACCACCTGTACATGGTGTCAGGGATTAGGTACCCCCATGGCCCTGAAAGCTCAGTGGTCAGGGTCAATAGTTTCTGGCAGGGTCACTTTTTAGATCAGCTACTTAGAAAAAAAGCAACTCTATTAGGCAGACCAGGTCCTCATCCTGCAGCCAGGCACCGGGGTCTACACACCACTGGGTCTAAGGGTCTAATCAATGCCAGTTGGGTTGTAGGTGAAGGAGAGGAACATGGTATACAAATTTCAAACAACCGTCACCTCTCTGCTGGGGACGGATCCGGTGTTGGTGTGGGAGGTGGAGCAGGACCAACTAGACAAAGTTGGGCTCACCTCTACACATTGAACCGGCTCTGGAAAGAAACTCCTGGATAGGGATTAGACTCTCTCCTTTTCCAGAGTTACCCAGGTCACCTTTGAGGTTCATGGAGATGAAAGCTGTCCCTGTTCTCTCTGCCGACGCATCGACCAACAGTTCAGAGTAACTTGCTCTCTTGCAGTCTCTGGGTCAGGGCACCAGCTGGGGATACGTTCAGTAGTTAGCAGTGTGTGAAAAAGCACACGTCTGATCGTCCGGCGTGTTATTTACAATATCGGACAAGTACATCTTTCCATTGACGTGTCCGACCGACAAGTGACGTTTTTCGCCCATATTTATTCAAATTATTTATAAATTCAGCTTACAAAAGGCAGAACTCATTCGCAAATTGTCCGTGTCCGCTATTGTTGTTCAAACAAGAGCCGGCTCTTTTAAGTGAACGACGGGAGCCGGCTCGCGCCTGCAACGAGCCGTTTTTATTTTTTTTTGTTTTTGTCAAGTAATACAAGACAGAATGATATGATGATCTCCGCGCTACGGGTGATCCGTGCATGCATGCAGTGACATGTAATATCCAAGTATTAGAGACGGTTGGATGCTGCTGTTCTGCACATTGCAATATTTATTTTCACTGTTATTTATTTATGATTATCTTTAGGCTCAGCAAAGATTTCATGTCTGCTGTTGCTGTCTTTTTTTCTTTAGTTAATACTGAGAGCCCTGCTGTTTTGTCAGGGCTTTTTCTTTAAAAACATTAAAAAATGGTCAGAAAAAAATTGAAATAAATTCTGTCAGAAAATAGTGGATTAAGGGCTTGAAAGGGGACCCTACAATTGATGTACTGATGGGCCTGAAAAGGGGTATGTAAAATAATTTTAGAACAAAAAAAACAGGCATGTCCAGATTGGACAAGTGAAAAATGTATTCGGAGTAAATTGCCAAACTCACTTGTCCATGGACAAGTACTCTCTAAAAACGTTTTCTTACACTGAGTTAGGCTGGGGCTCCACATATGCAAGGAGGGGTCAATAGAGTTTTCCATCCACCCTGTCTTATGGACGAAGGGAAAGATTATTACTGTGACCCCCAGGGCGTCTTGTTGATAGTAGGCTATTGCAGGATTACGGAGTATTGGGACAATTACTAAGAGCAATCCACTTCCTGTATAACTGGAGTGACAGCTGAGTCCACATCCTCAGAGGTCGATCTGCCAGGGTCGTGCCTCGTCTTCCAGCAGCAGGAATAAGAGTCGTCAGGTTTAAGGTCATGGTTCTCTGGGGACAACAGATTGTTCACCAGAGTGGGAAATAATAGAAAGAAGGAACAATATGTTTGGATAGCTACAGATGATTGAGATACAGCTTCGATCCGACAACAAATATCCTACTATCCTTTCAGAAATGTGTAAAGTTAGGAACAAATATTGTGATGGATCTTTTATGTTAATTTGAGTATTGTCTCAATTGTGATTTTATTTTTGTTCATTCAGAGATTCTCACTCAGTGCCAAAGGACGCTCAAATTAAACCTGGAGAAAAAATTGAGAAAATCATAAAAACGGGTAATTCAAGACCTCTAAATGAAATCTACACAGATCTACATCACCATGGGAGAAACTACAGCTGAAGGCATGAGGTCAGACAGATTGAAACAGCATCCTGGAAACCAGACAGACCAGAAACAACCATCAGACAAGAAGAACTCTTTAAAGCCTCACCTGGAAGAGATGCACCAATCAGAGTGATGACAAAGGGAGTGGCTGGCATCGGGAAAACAGTCTTAACACAGAAGTTCACTCTGGACTGGGCTGAAGGCAAAGCCAACCAGGACATCCAGTTCACATTTCCATTACCTTTCAGAGAGCTGAATAGGCTGAAGAAAAATTACAGCTTGGTGGAACTTGTTCATCACTTCTTCGCTGAAACCAGAGACGCAGGAATCTGCAGGTTTGATCAGTTCTCGGTTGTGTTCATCTTTGACGGTCTGGATGAGTGTCGACTTCCTCTGGACTTCCACAACAATGAGATCCTGACTGATGTCACAGAGTCCACCTCAGTGGATGTGCTGCTGACAAACCTCATCAGGGGGAAGCTGCTTCCCTCTGCTCGCCTCTGGATAACCACACGACCTGCAGCAGCCAATCAGATCCCTCCTGAGTGTGTGGACATGGTGACAGAGGTCCGAGGGTTCACTGACCCACAGAAGGAGGAGTACTTCAGGAAGAGATTCAGAGATAAGAAGCAGGCCGCACCATCATCTCCCACATCAAGACCTCACGAAGCCTCCACATCATGTGCCACATCCCAGTCTTCTGCTGGATCTCTGCTTCAGTTCTGGAGAATGTTGAAAACCAGAGAGGGAGGAGAGCTGCCCAAGACCCTGACTGAGATGTACATCCACTTCCTGGTGATTCATCCAAAGTGAGGAACGTCAAGTATCATGGAAAAAGGGAGACAGATTCCACTGGAGTCCAGAGAGCAGGAAGATGATGGAGGCTCTGGGAAAACTGGCTTTGAGCAGCTGCAGAAAGGCAACCTGATCTTCTATGATCACGACCTGACAGAGTGTGGCATCGATATCACAGAAGCCTCAGTGTACTCAGGAGTGTTCACACAGGTCTTTAGAGAGGAGAGAGGACTGTACAAGGACACGGTGTTCTGCTTCGTCCATCTGAGCGTTCAGGAGTTTCTGGCTGCTCTTCATGTCCATCTGACCTTCATCAACTCTGGAGTCAACCTGCTGGCAGAAGAACCAACAACCTCCTGCTGCTTAAAGTCAGACCTCACACTAACACATCTCTACCAGAGTGCTGTGGACAAGGCCTTACAGAGTCCAAACGGACACCTGGACTTGTTCCTTCGTTTCCTCCTGGGTCTTTCACTGCAGACCAATCAGAAACTCCTACATGGCCTGCTGAAAGAAACAGGAAGTGGCTCAGAGATCAATCAGAAAACAGTTGAGTACATCAAGAAGAAGATATGAAGAACCCGTCCCGGAGAGAAGCATCAACCTGTTCCACTGTCTGAATGAACTGAATGATGTTCTCTAGAGGAGCAGATCCAACAGTACCTGAGTTCAGGAAGTCTCTCCACAGATAAACTGTCTCCTGCTCAGTGGTCAGCTCTGGTCTTCATCTTACTGTCATCAGGAAAAGATCTGGACGTCTTTGACCTGAAGAAATACTCTGCTTCAGAGAAGGCTCTTCTGAGGCTGCTGCCAGTGGTCAAAGCCTCCAGGAAAGCTCTGTAAGTGGAGATACAAACAACATTGATCAGTTTAAAAAATGATAAATAAAATAAATTGTGTTCAATGCTAATCCTTCCCCAGGCTGAGTGGCTGTAACCTGTCAGAGAGAAGCTTTGAAGCTCTGTCCTCAGTCCTCAGCTCCCAGTCCTCTAGTCTGAGAGAGCTGGACCTGAGTAACAACGACCTGCAGGATTCAGGAGTGAAGCGCTGTGTGCTGGACTGAAGAGTCCTCACTGTGAACTGGAGACTCTCAGGTCAGAGCACAGGTTTTTTTGTTGTTGATAGTTTTAATTTAAAACCTGCTCTTCCAGCTTCAGGTTCATGTTAATAAAGTTGGTCAACATCTGTATCTTCATGCTGACATAATCAAAACACTGAGTTTATTCTATTCCCTGGTTCCAGTCTCTCAGGCTGTATGGTTACAGAGGCAGGCTGTGTCTCTCTGGCTTCAGCTCTGAGCTCCAACCCCTCCCATCTGAGAGAGCTGGACCTGAGCTACAATCATCCAGGAGACTCAGGAGAGAAGCTGCTGTCTGCTGGACGTGAGGATCCACTCTGGAGACTG
Organism: Trematomus loennbergii; assembly: GCA_012861695.1. Classification (NCBI taxonomy): domain Eukaryota; kingdom Metazoa; phylum Chordata; class Actinopteri; order Perciformes; family Nototheniidae; genus Trematomus; species Trematomus loennbergii. Next base: position 314,983 of record JAAOOA010000350.1, on the reverse strand, counting down.
GAGACACTCAGGTATGGACAGACAGACTGAAGGTGTCTCTAATATCTCAAATGTCATGTTCTTCCTCTCATTTATGACACAGTTATTGAAATGATATTTCATTGAGTTTTTACACCCTCATTGACGGCTGAGTCCACTCTACTCTTTAAGAGACGCAAGTGATCACCAGCGGTTCAGTTTGGATAGTTCTGACTGTTTTCGGGTAACGGCTAACAGACCTAAACTCACATTATGTGTTATAATTGTATCTTGATTATTTACTGGCCTGCTTTGGCCGATGATCAGCATATTACCTAGTCGCTGATGGGAAACCGAGATTGACTTTTTGTGATTCTTTATTACGTAAACTTATGGTCGACACGTGCAGGTGCGCATCCTTTTTTCTCCTCATAATGCCATCATGAACATCAAATTCATGTTGATATCAGCAGGAGGAGAGCTGGTAAACTAAGCCGTTAGCTGTTAGCCGTTGACTGTAAGCAGGTAGCTGTTAGCAGGTAGCTGTTAGCAGGTAGCTGTTAGCAGGTAGCCTTTAGCAGTTAGCTGTTAGCAGTTGAATGTGTACGGGATGCACATCACTGCACATTATACCGCTTATTACACGGCTACATGATAAACAAACTAACGACTAAGACTCCCGATATGAATTCAGATGATTTTATTGACTTGAAAATGATGGTCATGGTTCCGGTGACATCACCATACCGAATGGCAGCCTAGTCTAGCTTCTCCCCCAGTAAGAGATTAATTTCGCCTCGTTTAATTGCCAAATAAGAAATGTCTCTGTAAAATTAGAAATAGTCAACGGGGCGAAGATGGGAAGAAAGGATGGACACAAGAAAAACATTGGCTCAGAGTCTACCAACGAAGAAAATACAACGAACAACTCGCCTGCACAGGTCGATGATGAGGAAGCTAGCGCAGAGCCGCACGTGGCTAGCTTAGCTAAAGTTCTGGAGGAGATACGGGACTTTCGCAAAGACACAGACAACAATTAAACTAAATTAATCCGAGCTTACCAACGTCAACGTTAAAATAGAGGAGGCAGAAATGAGAATTGAAAACGTGGAAGGTGCTGAGCAGGATGATAAAGGTAATGAATCAGCAAGAAAATAAACTGACTGACCAAGAAGGAAGATCCGACGGAGAATATAAGGATTTATAATGTCCCAGAGGGAGCGGAGGGGTCATCTATGGTTGACTTTGTGAAGAGTTTACTACAAGAGGCACTTGAGATCCCCCCCCCGCCACGGAGCTCGGCATTGAAAGAGCGCACCGGGCGCTCGTACCGAGGGCGGACAGGGAGGACAAGCCGCGTCAATCATTATCAAGTTTCTCCGATACTCAACTAAAGACTGTCAGGGTTGAGTGAAGCAGGCAGGACCCAAATGCAGATCTCCAAGATAATTCCTTTAATCCAAGGTAACAAAGTAGAAAACAGAACACTACCCCGTGACACAGTCAAAGACAAACAAGGAACTAAAATACACACAAGACTAATCACACAAACAAGACACAGGTGAGGAGGGAGGAGAAAACACAGGGGCACCAGGTGAACACAATCGGGTAATCAGGTAGGAGGGAAAACAGACAGAAAGCAACAGGCAAGACAGGGGGGTGAACACTTTTCAAAATAAAACAGAAACCAAAGACAGAAAAAGACAAGACAAAACACAACACAGACAGATCGTGACAGTACCCCCCCCCCTCAAGGGACGGATCCCAGACATCCCAAAAAAGTCCAGCAGGGTGGGTGGAGGGACACCGGAGGAGGGACACATAACTAGGGCCAAAAGGGTGGGTGGAGGGGGTCTGGAGGACGGGTTTGGGCTGACAGCCCAGGGGCACAGCGGAGGACCCGGAAGGGGTCTCGGGCGGACGGCCCGCGGGCAAGGCAGAGTTAAAAAAGGGGCGAAGGCCACAGCGGGCGAACTCAGGGGGCCGGGCATGAGAGCGAAGGCAGCGGCTGGAAGAGTCAGGAGGCCGGGCTCGAGGGCGAAGGCCGCGGCTGGGGAACTCAGGGGGCCGGGTTCGAGGGCGAAGGCCGCGGCACTCAGGGGGCCGGGCTCGAGGACGAAGACCACGGCACTCAGGGGGCCGGGCTCGAGGCGAAGACCGCGGCACTCAGGGGGCCGGGCTCGAGGGCGAACAGGAAGGCGCTGACGGGACAGCTCCGGAGGCCGGGCAGGAAGGCGCTGACGAGACAGCTCCGGAGGACGGGCAGGACCCAGTATCGGCCGGACAGGAACCGGAGCCGACGGCACAGGGGTAGACGGGATCCTGAACATGACATGGGCTGGTGTCAATGGGACCCCGGATGGAGCAAGGGCTGGTGTCGACTGGACCCCCAACGGAACAGGACACAGAGTTGGCAGGTCCCCCGGTGGAACAGGTGTCGGCGGGACCTCCAACAGGACAGGACACAGAGTTGGCAGGACCCCGGCGGGATAGGTGTCGGCGGGACCCCCAACGGAACAGAACATGGAGCTGGCAGGACCCCCGGCGGGACAGGTGTCGGCGGGACCCCCAACAGGACAGGATCTGGTGTTGGCAGGAAATCCGGCGGAGCAGGTGTTGGCGGGACCCCCAACAGGACAGGATCTGGTGTTGGCAGGAAACCCGGCGGAGCAAGTGTCGGCGGAACCCCCAACGGGACAGGACGTGGGGTTGGCAGGACCCACAGCGGAACAGGTGTCGGCAGGACCCCCAACGATACTGGACGTGGAGTTGGCAGGACCCTCAGCGGAACCCCCAACGGCACAGGACATAGGATTGGCAAGACCCCCGGCAGGAGAGTAGTCTGCGGGACCTCCAACGGCACAGGACATAGGGTTGGCAGGACCCCCGGCAGAAGAGTAGTCGGCGGGACCCCCAACGGGACAGGACATAGGATTGGCAAGACCCCCGGCAGGAGAGTAGTCTGCGGGACCTCCAACGGCACAGGACATAGGGTTGGCAGGACCCCCAGAAGAGTAGTCGGCGGGACCCCCAACGGGACAGGACATAGGATTGGCAAGACCCCCGACAGAAGAGTAGTCGGCGGGACCTCCAACGGTACAGGACATGGGGTAGGCGTCGGCCGTAGAGCCAACAGGACACGGGGGGCTGGCGTCGGCCGGTACGCCAACAGGAGACGAGGTGCTGGAGTCGGCCGGACCACCGACAGGACACGAGGGGCTGGAGTGGGCCGAACCACTGACAAAACACGGGGGGCTGGAGTGGGCCGAACCACTAACAAAACACGGGGGGCTGGCGTCGGCCGAGGAGCCAGTACTGGAGCCGGAACTGGAGTCGGGACCATGGCTGCTGGGACCGGAACAGAGACCTGGACCATGGCTGTATGGGTCGGTTCTGGAGCCGGAACCATGGCTGTTGGGACCAGAACTGGGGTTGGAACCATGGCTGCTGGGGCCAGAACTGGGGCCGGAACCATGGCTGCTGGGGCCAGAACTGGGGCCGGAACCATGGCTGCAGGGGCCAGAACTGGGGCCGGAACCATGGCTGTGTGGGCCGGTACTGGGGCTGGAACCATGGCTGTGTGGGCCGGTTCTGGAGCCGGAACCATGGTTGTGTGGGCCGGTACTGGAGCCGGAACCATGGCTGCTGGGGCCTGTACTGGAGCCCAAAGCATGGCTTCTGGGGCTCGGGCTGCTAGCCTGGACTTGCGACTCCTTCTCTTTGGAGCCTTTTGGAGGCTCCGTGGACCACCAAAAGCCAGACGAGTACCCGAGAACAGCTCCTGGACAGGAGCAGGAAATGGGGAAGAAGTAGGGGCTGACTCCAGACGGAACACACCGAGATGTATGGTGTCAGGTTGGGAATTGGGAGGCAGGGGTCTAGCATGCCTGGGGCTAGCAGGCCAGGAATCACATGTCGAAAAGAAGTCCAAAATCCAGTCAGGTAAGAACTTAACTAAACATGGATCCACTGTTGCCACCTGGTGAGCCTCTGCCAGAGCAGCCTCTTTCTGCTGACCACTGGACGCTCCCCTCCACCTACCATAGCAGCTAGCCAAACAAAAGGTCACATTTTGTAAATCCACCTCAAATGGATCTGCTGGGCCCATTTCTGGTTAGTTCATTCTGTCAGGGTTGAGTGAAGCAGGCAGGACCCAAATGCAGATTTCCAAGATAATTCCTTTAATCCAAGGTAACAAAGTAGAAAACAGAACACTACCCCGTGACACAGTCAAAGACAAACAAGGAACTAACAATGACAGACAGAAAAACCAGAACTAAAATGCACACAAGACTAATCACACAAACAAGACACAGGTGAGGAGGGAGGAGAAAACACAGGGGCACCAGGTGAACACAATCGGTAATCAGGTAGGAGGGAACACAGACAGAAAGCAACAAGCAAGACGGGGGGGTGAACACTTTTCAAAATAAAACAGGAAACCAAAGACAGAAAAAGACAAGACAAAACACAACACAGACAGATCGTGACAAAGACGATATTATACGCAAGCCAGGACTGCTGTCACCGTGATCACACCGAGAGAGAGGCTGAGCAGCTGTCTGCCTGGGAGACGCTGGGAGGAGAGGAGCGAGGGAGGAATATCAGGGAGAAACTTCCTTCAGGAGACAAGTCCCATCCACCTGAAGAATTAGGAATACATACCCATTGATATGGCACACAAAATCCATCAAGTATTTGGGCATTAACATCCCTAAAGATCTTTCAACATTATTCAAATGCAATTTCCTACCTGTAGAGAACATAATGAAGGAAGATATAGCAAGATGGAACCTAATTCCTTTCTTTAATATTTCTTCAAGAATTGAATGGGTTAAAAAAGATATACTACCTAGATTATTATATCTATTCCAAACCCTACCTAAAGAGATCAACCAAAGTCAATTTAATGAATGAGATAAAATGATATCAAGATATATATGGCAAGGTAAAACACCAAGGGTTCGTCTCAAACCTTTACACCTGGCCAAAGAAGAAGGGGGATGGGGTTTACCCTCTCTCAGAGATTACTATTTCACAACACAGATAAGAACAATGATATGCTGGAGTAACCCAGCATATGATGCTCAATGGAAACATATAGAACAGAAGGTGTACTCCCATACAGGCAATTATAGCTGACAATAACCTACACAATTTCATAAACATTATTGAAAATCCATGGGTGAAATGTTCTCTTAAAATGTGGAAAACTATTATAAAAGAATATAAATTGGAGAATGATAGTATCTTTCTCAAATGGTGTGCATATGACTCAGATTTCATGCCTAACAGATTGGATACTAGATTTAGGGACTGGGCTCTAAAAGGTCTAACAGCTCTGTGCAAGCTGATGAAAGGGGGAGCATTGCTCAGTTTGGATACCCTCAAAGAGAAATACACTTTGGAGAAACAGGACTTTTATGGATATCTTCAGGTACGGCATTATGTTCATTTGAAAGTGGAAAAAGTGTCAGAGGCAAGTGTAGGTTTGATAGAAATGTTTAGGAAAGCGTATAACGCAGATGTTAACAGTAGAACCATATCATGTGTATACCAAGGATTGACAAACCTTAAAAAACACTCACTTACATAATAAAGAAGATGGAGCAGGAAGGAGGGATACATATATCTGGGAAGAATGGGTAACAATGTGGAGATATCAATGGAAATGTACCAGCTGGCAGAACTGGAGGGAATATACCTGGAAGAACCTGATAGGATATTTTATTCCGCCCTCTCAGAAGTCCCACTATGATAGGACCCCCCCTATATGTTGGAGGAACTGTGGTGACCAGAATGCAAACCACTTCCATGTATTCTGGGACTGTCCAGGTATCAAAGACTACTGGAAGGAGATACACAACGCCTTACAAGACATTTTCAAAGACATAATACCTCTAGAGATCAAGATGTTATACTTTAGGAATTTGAGAAAGGAAAATACTTATTGAACATTCTGCTGAAAAGGCATTAACCAGGAAGTGGTTATCGAAGCATAGCCCGACTCTAAATGGATGGATGGACATCTCAATGGATTTTATAATATGGGAAAGATAACAGCATCTGTCAATCATACATTGGTCAATTTACTCCAACCTGTGAGAAGTGGACTCACTTTGTAAAGCCCTAAAGGCCTGACTTAGTTTCCACAGATCCAGAACTCTGCTGTAAAGAAATGTCTACTCCCTAATTGTTCACTGTTGTTCTATTTTATTTTCATTTCTTTCTTTATGTCTTTCTCCTCTGTGCTTTTTGTGTCATCATGTGTTATTGCTGAGAAGAGCTATGAACAGATGTATGTCCTTCATGTAAAGATGTACAATATGCTGTGACAATGTTTGACACTAAACGCCAACAAAAAGTAAATTAGAATAAAAAAGCTTCCTCTAAGAAAGTAACCTCTGTTCCACGAGGTACCAGCAGCTAGGACTCATGTTGGATAGAACATCATCCTGACTGTGTTTCTTCCTCCAGGCTGGACCATGGTGGAGAGCAGTGGTTAAAACCAGGTCTGAGGAAGTGTAAGTGTGGATCAGTCAGCTTCTCTCTAAAGACAAAGATGATGGAGGTGGTATTTATTCATTAACCTCTTAAGCCCTGAGCCTGTTTTTCAGGTCTCAGGCTCGAAAATGACATTCCCAGAACAAATGACCATATCTTCCCTTCTAAAATGTTAAATTAATAATCTTTATTCTCAAAGTAATGATAAACCTGTGAGTTGGATGTAGAAAAGTCAGAATCAATATAGATGTTTTTTTATTTTAAAGAAAATTCAGATTTTACATAGTAAAAAACTGTAAATTATAGTGTCCGTCCAAAAATAATTTTTTACTTATAGGGAAAACTACCCTTGGATGATGGGTTAGTAGACTAAAAGCTTTAGGAATCCAAAGTACAACATATATAAGTACCCTGTATCAAGATTGATGCAAAACAAGTGACATTTTACCTTTTTAGAGAGATTTAGCCAAAAAACCCCACTTCTGGGGTCATTTGGGTGGATTTGACCTATCTCTGGCCCCCCTTGCTCGATTCTGATGAATGAAAGCTCTTTATAACCGCTAGAGCCAATGGAATCTCTTTATAACCGCTAGAGCCAATGGAATCTCTTTATAACCGCTAGAGCCAATGGAATCGAGGGAAAGTTATATACACACCAACACGTTAACAAATAAGGAGTGAGAGTGACGCGTTACCAAAACCGGAAGCTGCATACACTCTGGTGGCTACCATTAGCAGCTAACTTTTCCGCTCCGATTTTTACATAAAAAATGGAATTATGGATTATAAATAATTTTTTAAAAGGTACAGGTACATTATCAACCTTTGGATCAACAGTTGTAGACATTTTTTTTTTCGTTTTAATGCCATTGAACACGTCTTTTGACCTAATTGACAGCTACGGTGAGACGATCTGCCGTAAAAGCTCCGTAAAGGTACGTGTTGTGATGTCTGTGTTTGCTTCCCCTGTCGCAAGTTCGGATCGCTCAGTGATGATACTATACCTAAATAATCAGTGGAGTCTCAGCTTTAATATGCTATATTGTATGTGCAGCTACGATAAGTAATAAGGGTATCTTTATCTTGAATTGTGTGCCGCAGTGCATTAGAATTTTTTCGCTCAGGGGTCATTTAGACCCTTCTTATGAGACTTGTGTTTTGTTTTGGTAAACATGGTTCATAGCTTCAGTTAGCTGAGATTCTTCCCGTTAATCTGGTGCTACACATTAATAGTTTCATAAATGTTAAGAAGCCCTGAGACATTATCTCGAAAACAAAAAGGTGGGAGGGGTCCAATGGGGGGACCGCCGTGCTTAAGAGGTTAAACATGACTGGCATGCATCGCCTTTAAACTCTATAATAATAATAATAATTTGTACCGGGGACAGGAGGTAACATTTTATTTATGGTATTATTTCAGAGAGAGAGAGAGAGAGAGAGAGAGAGAGAGAGAGAGAGAGAGAGAGAGAGAGAGAGAGAGAGAGAGAGAGAGAGAGAGAGAGAGAGAGAGAGAGAGAGAGAGACTTTTATAAAACCTTTATTTAAGTCATTTTAAATAAAAACTTACAAAATCATCACATTCATGACACATTTTTTTTTTAAATCTTCATATCATAGCTCACATAGAAAACCACATTTAAAAAATTCAGCTCCAGCGTACCATCTTCCTTGCCGTACATAGAACGTGATTGACCCCCAAGAGTCCTGAAAGCAGGCAGGTTGTTGGTCACACTGTAAAAGGCATGTTCTACTTTTAGCCGAGCAGCCACCAAACCCTTCACACTCTGAACAACATCTGCCCAGCCCTGCAAAAAAAAAAGTCTGATGTAATCCATCTATTCCAGGAGCCTTTCCTGACGCCATCTGAGACACAGCGGCAGTTAGTTCTTCATGAGTCAGTTCAGAGCTGAGCGTGTTCTGTCCCTCTGAGCTCAGATGAGGAAGTCCCTGTAGAAGCTCTGCAGCAGAGTCCACATCACAGAGCTGAGTGTGTTCTGTCCCTCTGAGCTCAGATGAGGAAGTCCCTCCAGAAGCTCTGCAGCAGAATCCACATCACAGAGCTGAGCGTGTTCTGTCCCTCTGAGCTCAGATGAGGAAGTCCCTCCAGAAGCTCTGCAGCAGAGTCCACATCACAGAGCTGAGCGTGTTCTGTCCCTCTGAGCTCAGATGAGGAAGTCCCTCCAGAAGCTCTGCAGCAGAGTCCACATCACAGAGCTGAGCGTGTTCTGTCCTCTGAGCTCAGATGAGGAAGTCCCTCCAGAAGCTCTGCAGCAGAGTCCACATCACAGAGCTGAGCGTGTTCTGTCCCTCTGAGCTCAGATGAGGAAGTCCCTCCAGAAGCTCTGCAGCAGAGTCCACATCACAGAGCTGAGCGTGTTCTGTCCCTCTGAGCTCAGATGAGGAAGTCCTCCAGAAGCTCTGCAGCAGAGTCCACATCACAGAGCTGAGCGTGTTCTGTCCCTCTGAGCTCAGATGAGGAAGTCCCTCCAGAAGCTCTGCAGCAGAGTCCACATCACAGAGCTGAGCGTGTTCTGTCCCTCTGAGCTCAGATGAGGAAGTCCCTGCTGAAGCTTTGCAGCAGAGTCCACATCACAGAGCTGAGCGTGTTCTGTCCTCTGAGCTCAGATGAGGAAGTCCCTCCAGAAGCTCTGCAGCAGAGTCCACATCACAGAGCTGAGCGTGTTCTGTCCCTCTGAGCTCAGATGAGGAAGTCCCTCCAGAAGCTCTGCAGCAGAATCCACATCACAGAGCTTTATTCTGCGGATCAGCATGTGGACACTTTCCAAGTCTATTATCTCTTTTTCTAAATTCTCCACTACTCTCTTAATGTTGGCTGTTGAATAGGAGGTGTATTGTTGACAGAAAACCTTCCTTTGGGCTTTTCCTACCTCCCACCACTGAGTAAGGGAAGAACAACCATCTTTCCTAGATCTCCAGTAAGCCAACACATTTTAAAATGTTCACAGAAATTCAAATCCTTTAATAATCTATTATTAAATGCCAAAAAGATCTGGGTTTTCCGTTGGAAGATAAGATCAGCTCCATCAAACTAAATGATGGTCTGTGAAAGCCACAGGGATGATCTGACAGTTTGTAACCCTAGCAGAAAAGGCCTTGGCTAAATCAAACCTGTCCACTCTGGCTGCACTAACTCTACCATCTGATATTTGAACCCATGTGTATTGCTTGCATGTAGGATGCATCCTCCTCCACACATCCACTAAATCACTTTTCTTTAGAACATGAGACAATACAGAGGAAGACTGAAGATGTGGCTCAACTCCAGTCCTATCCAAAGTCAAGTCAGTGCAACAATTCCAGTCTCCACCCAAAACAATAAACTCCCTTGACCAATATCACTTATTCTCTCTTCCAATACTTTAAAGATGTCTTCACGCTCAGAGCCTTGGTTTGGTGCACATTAATAAAGCTAATCAGAAACTCATCTATTCCAGCTCTCACTAGAATAACTCTACCCTTCACTTCCTCTGTGCTGGATATTATCTTTATATTTCAAAGAGGGGAGAATAACATAGCTACTCCTGCACTCAAATGTGTCCCATGGCTAAGGACATGCAGCCCCCCCCCCCCATAGACCCCAGTCAGTTTCATTTCTGCTGTCACTGTGAGTTTCTTGTAGAAATACTACATCTAGCTTTTCTGTTGAATACCTTCTGTCACTAAGGCTCTCTTTGGAGCGTCTCTGCCCTGCACCCGTGTTGTATGATCATTATTTACGACTCCTTTTTTTAGCTACTTTGGTGCTTAAAGCTTTCCTGCAGTGATGTGTTTTCTTGAGGCGATACCGTTCTTTGTCATCAAGAAAAGAGGGGGAGAGAGAGAGAGGGGGACAGAGAGAGAGAGAGAGAGGGAGAGGGGAGACGAGAGACAGAGAGACAGGAGACAGAGAGACAGAGAGACAGAGAGACAGAGAGAGAGAGAGAGAGAGAGAGAGAGAGAGAGAGAGAGAGAGAGAGAGAGAGAGGAGAGAGAGAGGGAGAGAGGGAGAGAGAGAGAGAGGAGAGAGAGAGAGAGAGAGAGAGAGAGAGAAGGAGAGAGAGAGAGAGAGAGAGAGAGAGAGAGAGAGAGAGAGAGAGAGAGAGAGAGGGGACAGAGAGGAGAGAGAGAGGAGAGAGGAGACGAGAGACAGAGAGAGAGAGAGAGAGAGAGAAGAGAGAGAGAGAGAGAGAGAGAGAGAGAGAGAGAGAGAGAGAGAGAGAGAGAGAGAGAGAGAGAGAGAGAGAGAGAGAGAGAGAGAGAGAGAGAGAGAGAGAGAGAGAGAGAGAGAGAGAGAGAGAGAGAGAGAGAGAGAGAGAGAAGAGAGAGAGAGAGAGAGAAGAGAGAGAGAGAGAGAGAGAGAGAGAGAGAGAGAGAGAGAGAGAGAGAGAGAGAGAGAGAGGAGATTCAGAGTGTTACCCCTTAGATCAGGTCTCTAGTGATGGTGTGCTCAAAGTGATTGAAGCATGTCACTTGAACATGTGCAGCTGGAGTCTTTCAGCAACTGGGTCAGAACCTGCTGAACTAGCTGCATCACCTTTAAACTTTATAATAATAATACATGACTCTTATAGAGCGCTGTTATAGAAAGATCACTAACAGAGAGGAAAGCCTTCAGGTGAGTCTGGTGATAAACTGCTGTCTGTGTCTCTCCTCAGATTCCTGTGGACTCACCCTGGACTCAACACAGCAGAGAGACTCAAACTGTCTGAGGACAACAGGAAGGTGACATGTGTGAGAGGAGCAGCCATATCCTGATCATCCAGAGAGGTTTGACTCCTGGACTCAGCTGATGTGCAGAGAAGCTCTGACTGGTCGCTGTTACTGGGAGGTCGAGTGGAGAGGAGGGTTCATATAGCAGTGACTTACAGAGGAATCAGGAGGAGAGGAGGAGGGACTGTGGTTTGGATAATGATCAGTCCTGGAGTCTGGTGCTCTGATGAGGTTACTCTGTCTGGCACAATAACAGAGAAACAAGCACTCCTCCTCCTCTCCTCCTCCTCCTCCTCCTCCTCCTCCTCCTCTGAGAGTAGCAGTGTATCTGGATCATCCTGCTGGCTCTCTCTCCTTCTACAGAGTCTCCTCTGACACACTGACCCACCTCCACACCTTCAGAACCACATTCACTGAACCTCTCTATGCTGGGTTCTGGTTATGGACATATGGCTCCTCAGCGTCTCTGTGTCCTCTGTAGGAGGAGACCACTTCCTGTCCTGGGTTTAAGGGTTGCTGTTTTAAATCTGGCTCACTGATTGTGTCTTTACTGTCAGAAGTGTTTTTATCAGAGAGTCTTTCATTGGGTGATGAATCTCTCCTTATCAGTTCAGTTATAAGTTGGACAGATGAATCAAAAGGTCAATGATTGTTGATTCTTGAAAATGCTTTAAGAAACACAACAGCCTTCATCTCAGCTCTCCAGAGGGTTTACTTTATTGAGTTAGCAGCTCATTCCTTCAAACAGAAACTTCAGAGTGATTATAATGAGAGCAGATAGAAAGAAAGGTGGGCACACATGAATACCGTGATATATATTTGTACATATATATTGAAGTAGTACAATATATGACAAGTTTAATCTGTGGGCCATATCTCATTATACTGTCTGAATTAGCTGAGGGCCGAAAGTGTTGTTTAATGTTTAATAAAATGGCGGCTATGTCAACTGTTGAAGAAAGGAAGAAAATGGAACAATGTATTTTATTATATAAAGCTTAAATATGTTAAAAACTGTGTTAAACTCTGAATGCCATAGTCATGTATCGTATAGTTTAACGCTTTAGCAATATAAACAGGATGTATAACAGAAATCCTTACATGGGTACTTGTAAAGACCTATGTAGCAAAGTACGCACTTCCTCTTTCCAGGAGATGAACATCTGTTATGCACTTCCTTGCGGGAAGTGAACATTTAACCATAAAGCAACAAAGAAGGACACCTGATGTGACAAACCACGTGAAAAAGAGGATATAAGGAGACTGAAGAACATTTGAACTCAGTTCCTCTTGAACTCAGTTCTTCTTGCAGAAGACTGAAGAACCCCCGATACTAACTAGTAGTGGGGCAAACCTAGACGGAGCAGATATCATCTATATCTGAGCTAAACGCAGTTCATTATAGTGTGTGGTGTTATAACTTGTGAAACTTTAAATAAAACGACCTGTTCACACTTGTGAGAGGAAACTAAAGTTCACGTAGCCCTTCTGATTATTGCTGGATAAGTGACAAATGAGACGGAAATGTAACCTGTTCCCACATAGCTTGAGTCCTGAGTCCAGACTGATTCCAGCGTCCTGTCTCCTTGGCTGAGGATCGATCCCTGACGGAGTCTGCAGTCTCCCAGAGAGAACAGCGGGTAAGTCGCACCTAGGTAACTCTGTTGCTGAATTCTGGGTCATATTGGAGGTCGCCGTGATCGATTGATCTGAAATACGGCAGCAGTGCTTTACGGGTATTGAATCCCAAGGTTTCAGAGGTGTGTTCATTAAGGTCTGTGATCAAAGTCTAAAGGGAGAAACTAACAGGGAAAGTTAAATGGTGTAAAATTGATGAATGGAGGTAGTATAGAAAGAAGGGAGTTTGTCGGTACCTCGAGGTGGTGTGTGAGGACTGAGTAAAAACCGTATCAATTACACAACTTCAGATTGTGTTCCTTCTATGTTTTACTCCTCATTGAAAAGAACCTTCTACATACATCATGTGATCGTGTGTTGAGTGTTACAGAGCAATGTTACATACACCTGAACATCAGCAGAACCCTTTAAAGTGCAGAAGATCTGATTGATTTGACCTTGTGTTTTTAAAAAGTGACTCTCACCTGAAACACTCGCGGTGTGGAGAGTCTGTGTTTTCCTCAGTAACCTTTCTGCTGATATTTACAGCTGTATCTATTGTTGACAGATCTGCTGTTAAAGTGGCTGTGACAGACCTCACCTTTACCTCACCTACCTCTATTAAGCTTACCATTGATCAACAATGCTATATTGGCTATAATTTGGTTTGATGGAAAGGATGTATGTTTCAATAATGTCTTATCAGACATGTGAAACCAGACATGTGAAACCAGACAGAACACCCTGAACTCTTGACCTATGCACATTATGCATTTTAGAAGGTGCAGCAAAGCATACAAGTTCCAACCACAATTCTAGGAAGGCGTTGTGGTTTTTGACACCTTGACACCTTGAGAGCGGTTACAACGATTGAGGACAACAATGCACACAGGATGAGAGTGAACTGTGTACAGACTTGATGGTTTTAGGTCCAACATCCAGGAGCAACACATCTTAGAGACAATAGAGACAGTTGTGTTAAGATTGTTTCTGTTAATAAATTAAAGTATAAAGTTTGCATATTTGTTACATTTTGAAGTTGAAAGAAAAACTCAATTCTAAACATGACATTGAAAATGTGTTCTGCTTTCATAAAAATGTTCATTCCCTTTTGTTAAAATTGCATATCATTAATATAGTCTTCATTTGTTTAATTTTAACTTTACATTGTTAATTGATTCATTAAGTAAGAATTGAACCCATGTGACCTCCTTCTCCCTCAAAGAGAGGAAAGGGAAACCACCTGATGCAGAGAGGGAGGAGGGGAGAGAGCTTGGGCTCTTTTAGAGCGCTCTAGGGGGTTCATTGGGAACATGTTGCTTTTGTACTTTGACCTTGTGTCCTTGTAAAACTTTTGTATCTTTCTTAAGTTATTTTTTGGATTCTTGTAATCCTCTATTTTTGTGAAAACCTTAATAAAACCGGTTGTACTTGTACATTTCGACCAAATTCCTGGTCTCTCTGGTGGTCTCTGAAGGTCTCTGCTTGGTCTTAGAGTGAGGTAAGAACACCCTTCCTTGGAAAGGCTGACATTAGTTGATCATTTGGATTTTAAATTGTTTAAGGGAATAGAAACCCTGATAAGGTTAAACTATAGTTTCACATTGGTTACTGGTTGATGTGGTTTTTGATTGATGTTGAAATATGACATATGCTCTGCTGATGTGGTAATGTCACTGCTGTAATAGTAATGTTTGACTCTGGCTGGGTTTGATATTTCACTTGCATTGTTTTAATTGGTATAAGGGGATCAAAATTGGGGGTTAGGGATTGTGGGTCCTGAAGCTGCCCTAATTAACGACACAGGGTTTCTCCTCCAGGTTTAGATACTGCTCTGGGGTTCTACCAGCCCACCAACACCTACACACTACACACTCAGTTGCTATCCTGGCGGTCAGACATCCGATGCTTTAGTGCCTGAAAGAAGTGATACGACGGGCAGCTGGTGTTAGAGACCACGCTGTTAGTGCCCCCCTAAGCAGATTACGGTGATCTTGCGTGTAGATTCTGGGGGTTTAGTCCTAAAGGTAGGACGGACGTTTTCCGGAGCCTTATCAGCATCGGAGCTCGGTATCGGAGCCGACCTAGATATTAACGTTGGTTGTATCAAAGTTAGATTCCTTTTCACTATGAATGAAAATCTCCTAAATGTGTGACTTGATCTCAAGCTGTCAAGGGGCGAACTCAGGGGCATGAACCCAAATGCACAACTCAGACTCAGACGATTCAAAAATCAAGTATATTACTGGATATAAACACAGTAACAAAGTAGAGAACAAAAAAACACTCGAGGGCAACGTAACTAAACTATGGAAAAACACAAAATCCCTCTTCGAGGAAAACTAATAACTATGAAAAGGAGCTGAAGCAAAACAATGGACGTGGATCAGGCTAGAAGGTACGCTGGCTTGTCAAGTCATGGGAGAAGACGAACTGGCACAGGACAGGGGGAGACTAGGACAATAAATACACACAAGTAAGGGGCACAGTGGAAACAATCAGGGCAGGGTAGACAATCACAAACGCTGGAGACGCATGGGGCGGGGAGCACAGCGACCTGAAACGAGAGGGAGAATGACTTTTCAAAATATAGACATAACATTTCATATTTATTTCTGCAATATTTTTTATTTCATATTTATTTTTTTGTAAATACACAAAATGTCTTGTCAATTTGTGACTTTATTTAAGCTTTA
Source organism: Trematomus loennbergii (assembly GCA_012861695.1). Classification (NCBI taxonomy): domain Eukaryota; kingdom Metazoa; phylum Chordata; class Actinopteri; order Perciformes; family Nototheniidae; genus Trematomus; species Trematomus loennbergii. The sequence continues at coordinate 299,498 of JAAOOA010000350.1, read as the reverse complement.
ACTTCACTTTTCTTTTGTTATATTTTGATTGTTCTCTCCTGTGACTTTATCTCAGCATTTCCTGGTGTTTTGTGTATATTTTGTATTTAATCTCAGGGAACTTTAGACGTGTTTCTTTGTAAGGCACTACATTTCTTGTTAACCTGTTAAGCCCGAGAGACCCCGGTACCGACGCCCTCCCGCAACATCTTGCAGGAAACAGTGTCTGAGGGCATGTTCATTTAACCTGTTACGCACCATCCGCCCGGTACCGGGCGGATAAACGCGTCATTTGCAGGAAACAATGTCTAAGGAATCTTAATATTTAATAAACTATGAATGTTTTATATCCATGTAACGGGAAGAAACTCAGCTAACTGATCTTTTTAATTTTTTTTCTCCAAAAAAACCCACAATGCTAACACTCAGCCTCTGAATTAGCCACGAGCGAAAAAATGTAACCTAAAACGGCACCTAAACTCACTCATAACTCCCTTATTACTTATCCTAGATGCACAGCAAACACACTCGTTTTGGGTGTCCTGGAGACACAGAATCGTTTGGTGCCCACCTCAACACTCAGTGATAAACATTTGCAACGCTATAAACGAAAGCGTACATCATACATGTGGAGCTAGGTAGCTAGAAACGCTAACATGGCTTACCTTGGTCAAAACTGGTCTTCAATGCATTAAAACGATAAAAACATGCTGCAGTTAATCCATATTTCATCCAATGTGTCTGTGTCCTCTTTGAAATGATTTCTGATAATCCATAAGCAATAAAACTGCTTTTTCGTTTCCAAATGCCAGAGCTAGAGATCGCTTCGAAGCCCCCACCTTTTCCTCTTCACAAAGTGTGTGTATGGGGGGCCTCCCCCTTCGATTCTATTGGCTCTAACGGTCAGAAAGAGTGTCACCATCCAAATCGACCAAGGGGGGCCAGAGATATGGAAAAAAATTGTTTTCACCCATATCACCTCAGAGGTGGGGTGGTTTCTTTTTGCTAAACCTCTCTAAAAAGGTCAAATGTACTTGTTTTTGCATCAATCTTGATACAGGGTACTTATTATATGTTGTACTTTGGATTCCTACGCTTTTAGTCTACTAACCCATCATCCAAGGGTAGTTTTCACTATCTGTAAAATATTTTTGGACGGACACTATAATTTACAGTTTTTTACTATGTAAAATCTGAATTTTCTTTAAAATAAAAAACATTTATATTGATTCTGACACTTCTACATCCAACTCACAGATGTAACCTTGCTTTGATAAAATAAAGTATTCATATAACCCTTTTAGAAGTTAAGTTGTAGTCATTTGTTTTGGGCATGTCATTTTCGAGCCTGAAACATGAAAAACAGGCTTGGTGCTTAACAGGTTAATAAACTATGAATGTTTTATATCCATGTAACGGGAAGAAACTCATCTAACTGATCATTTTAATTTATTTTTCTAAATAAAACCCACAATGCTAACACTGAGCCTCTGAATTAGCACGAGCGAAAATGCTAACAGATTTACTGCACCGAAATCACTCACAAAACCTTATTATTTATCTCTTCTCCACATCCATGACATCGATTCACATCGTGAGGTGACACAGAATCGATGGGTACCCTCATTATCACTGAATTATACGAATTTGCGACGTTATAAGCAAAAACAGACATCAAAACAGGTGACGCTAGTAGCTAAAAATGCTAACATTTTTACCTTGGCTCTGTAGTCTCTCCAAAGTGGTCTTCAATGGCATTAAAACGATAAAAACGCTGTCTGAAGTTAATCCATAGGTTAATCTAATGTGTCTGTGTCCCTTTGAAATGATTTCTGATAATCCATAAGCAATAAAAAAACTGCTTTTCCGTTTCCAGATGTCTTACTCCCCCTTCGATTCTATTGGCTCTAACGGTCAGAAAGAGGTGTCAACCATCAAATCGAGCAAGGGGGCCAGATATGGAAAATGCACTCAAATGACCCCAGAAGTGGTTTCTTTTTGCTAAATCTCTCTAAAAGGTCAAATGTCACTTGTTTTGCATCAATCTTGATACAGGGTACTTATTATATGTTTTACTTTGGATTCCTAAAGCTTTTAGTCTACTAACCCATCATCCAAGGGTGGTTTTCACTATAAGTAAAAATAATTTTTGGACGGACACTATAATTTACAGTTTTTTACTATGTAAAATCTGAATTTTCTTTAAAATAAAAAACATCTATATTGATTCTGACTTCTCTCATCCAACTCACAGGTTTATCATTACTTTGAGAATAAAGATTATTAATTTAACCCTTTTAGAAGGAAGATATGGTCATTTCTTCTGGGAATGTCATTTTCGAGCCTGAGACCTGAAAACAGGCTTGGGGCTTAACAGGTTAATTTGCAAGAGAGCGAACTGGCTCCTTGACCAAAACCTCACTATTGTTTTTAGGTAGTTTACTCATTCATTTGTGAATTTAATTTAAGCAACATTTATTTTGTCTTGTAATTTGTGGCTGTATTTATGAAAACCTCACTTTTTATTTTGATATTTACATCTGTATCTATGAAGAAAATCTCCTAAATGTGTGACATTATCTCAAGCCAATTTAAGAGTTTTTTGGTGTAAATTCTTCATTTTTTCTGACCTGTGTTTCATCAGAGGGTCAGTTAGCAGCACCTAGTGGACAGCTAGCAGAACTACACCCCCTCTCACACTGACCATTCACCCTGACCTGTGTTTCATTAGAGGGTCAGTTAGCAGCACCTAGTGGACAGCTAGCAGAACTACACCCCCTCTCACACTGACCATTCACCCTGACCTGTGTTTCATTAGAGGGTCAGTTAGCAGCATCTAGTGGACAGCTAGCAGAACTACACCCCCTCTCACACTGACCATTCACCCTGACCTGTGTTTCATTAGAGGGTCAGTTAGCAGCATCTAGTGGACAGCTAGCAGAACTACACCCCCTCTCACACTGACCATTCACCCTGATCTGTGTTTCATTAGAGGGTCAGTTAGCAGCACTAGTGGACAGCTAGCAGAACTACACCCCCTCCACACTGACCATTCACCCTGACCTGTGTTTCATTAGAGGGTCAGTTAGCAGCATCTAGTGGACAGCTAGCAGAACTACACCCCCTCTCACACTGACCATTCACCCTGACCTGTGTTTCATTAGAGGGTCAGTTAGCAGCATCTAGTGGACAGCTAGCAGAACTACACCCCCTCTCACACTGACCATTCACCCTGATCTGTGTTTCATTAGAGGGTCATTAGCAGCACTAGTGGAAGCTAGCAGAACTACACCCCTTGTCACACTGACCATTCACACTGATCTGTGTTTCATTAGAGGTCAGTTAGCCAGCACCTAGTGACAGCTAGCAGAACTACACCCCTCTCACACTGACCATTCACCTGACCTGTTGTTTCATTAGAGGGTCAGTTAGCAGCATCTAGTGGACAGCTAGCAGAACTACACCCCCTCTCACACTGACCATTCACCCTGACCTTGTTTCATCAGAGGGTCAGTTAGCAGCATCTAGTGGCCAGCTAGCAGAACTACACCCCCTCTCACACTGACCATTCACCCTGACCTGTGTTTCATTAGAGGGTCAGTTAGCAGCATCTAGTGGACAGCTAGCAGAACTACACCCCCTCTCACACTGACCATTCACCCTGATCTGTTTCATCAGAGGGTCAGTTAGCAGCATCTAGTGGACAGCTAGCAGAACTACACCCCCTCTCACACTGACCATTCACCCTGACCTGTGTTTCATTAGAGGGTCAGTTAGCAGCATCTAGTGGACAGCTAGCTGAACTACACCCCCTCTCACACTGACCATTCACCCTGACCTGTGTTTCATTAGAGGGTCAGTTAGCAGCATCTAGTGGACAGCTAGCAGAACTACACCCCCTCTCACACTGACCATTCACCCTGATCTGTTTCATCAGAGGGTCAGTTAGCAGCATCTAGTGGACAGCTAGCAGAACTACACCCCCTCTCACACTGACCATTCACCCTGACCTGTGTTTCATTAGAGGGTCAGTTAGCAGCATCTAGTGGACAGCTAGCTGAACTACACCCCCTCTCACACTGACCATTCACCCTGATCTGTGTTTCATTAGAGGGTCAGTTAGCAGCACCTAGTGGACAGCTAGCAGAACTACACCCCCTCTCACACTGACCATTCACCCAGAACTTTACCTTTTTCTCTCCTCCTTTTGTGAATTTAATCTCGGCAAATAGCAGATTTTTGTAAATGAGTTCTTTCATATATTTCTTTGTACCTGTGGGCCACCGTACTCCAGAGCCAAGATATAGAGGAGACACTGCAGATATAACTAACATTTTAAACAAAAAGCAACAGATAAGTTGTTGGATATTACATTTAAAAACGTTTTAGTTTGAGTCAGTATATTGTGGAAAAATCGTCTGAAAAGTCCTTAAAAGTGAATATTTCTTTACTTACTTTAAAATATCTGACTATATTTCAGTTGATGTCATGATATTGGGATTTAAAGGTGGGGTAGGTAAGTTTGAGAAACCGGCTCGAGATACACTTTTTGTTATATTCCATGGAATGCTCTTAACATCCTGATAGCAATGAATATCTGAAGTGCTTTGACAACAAATCCATAAAAACATTTCATCAGTGGAAGCCGTAGTTCTGTAAAAAGCACGACCAATCATCTGAGCCGGCCCGGCTAAAGTAACTGGATGGCCTACCTGCCTGTCAGCCTTCCATCTGTGCACAAACTTATCTCGTGCCCTCATTGGTCATGTGCGCGTTCGTGTGTGTTGGAGGAGGGCTCTGTAAGGAAGTGGCAGATTTTCTCCGGTTGTGTATTTTCAATTCTAGCGCACTCAAGCTGGTTTCTCCAAAATTACCTACCCCACCTTTAAGAAACACTGATGGACATTTATTTTCATTTAAAAAGCCAAACAACTGATGCATTAATCAATAACCCACAGCTCCTCTCTCTGCTCCAGAGGATTTAAGATGTCAGGAATGTATTTAAAGAAACTAAATAAATCAAGTGGGATGCATGAATTAAAATGAATCAACAGGAAGTCAGAGACAGTCGTTAAAAATGAGTTGTTTTTAATGCAAAGTCATATTTCCCCTCATTAATGATGCAGACACAGGATCAGAACAACTGAACATTCAAATAAAATCATGTGTTTTCACTTCAGGACGACAGCGGAAAATAAAAAATATATAATGAATCTCTTGGCAAACATTCTGTGCTGACGTCCTCAGACCTTCAACATGAAAGCTCAAACATCAGAGTCTCCATCACAAGTGGCAAACTATTGAAAACATGCACTATATGGCCAAAAGCATGTGGACAGCAAACTGCACTTTAGATGGGATTCTCTTGAGTTTGGATGTTTTCTTTTTAGTGACCTCGTTCAGCAGAACAGGACTAAATAAATACATCTGATTAATCACGACATGATTAACAGGAAGAAGGGAATTAAAAACCAAACAATCATATTTATCATTTAAAACTCAAGCTATCCTCTTCCTCTTGTGAATGCGCCATTGATTTTAGGATTTCGGGCTTTAAAAAAATACTTAAATCTGTTTAAGTGGAAAAAAAGTCAGACTTAAATCTCAGAAGCTGAAGCGAGGAATCTCAAAAAGCTGAATTTTGTGAAAGTCATAAATTATTTTGGTAATCTTTCGTGCTCGATAAAAGTATTTTAACGTTCAGACAATTCCATCTGCTTTCCTCTCCGTATCGTACTCTCTTTGATCTGAAAGTGAATCTCTTTGGACATTTGAAGACATCACTACATTCTGACATGTTACAACCCAAACAATATTACTGTCTGCAGCTCTAAAGGACACACACACACACACACACACACACCCACACACACACACACACACACACACACACACACCACACCACACACACACACACACACACACACACACACCACACACACACACACACACACACACACACACACACACCACACACACACAACACACACACACACACCACACACACACCACACACACACACACACACCAACACACAACCCCACACACACACACACACACACACACACACACACACACACACACACACACACACACCACACACACACACACACACACACACACACACACACACACACACACACACAGTGCAGTTTTCAGATGAAAATGATGATGTCACCAGCAGAACATTTAATAAAACAAGAACTAAAAGCTGATAGATCATTTCCTGTCCCGATCAAAGCGTCCTCATTCTCTCTCTCCTCGTTGCTGTTTCAGTAGAAAATAAAAAAAAACGGTGAAAATCATTTCAAATCAAGAGTAAAGCAGACGATCTGTTTGGCTTCTCTGTAGACACTCACTCTCTCATTCACTCTCACACACACAAACTCTCAGTCTCACTCACGCACACACACAAACTCTCTCACACACCCACACACACACTTACTCTCTCACTCATTCACTCACACCACACAAACTCTCACACACACCACTTACTCTCTCACTCATTCACTCACACACACAAACTCTCTCACACACCCACACACACACTTACGCTCTCACTCATTCACTCACACACACACAAACTCTCACACACCACACACTTACTCTCTCACTCATTCACTCACACACACTCTCACACACACACACAAACTCTCTCTCACACACACACACTTACTCTCTCACTCATTCACTCACACACACAAACTCTCTCACACACCCACACACACACTTACTCTCTCACTCATTCACTCACACCACACAAACTCTCACACACACACACTTACTCTCTCACATCATTCACTCACACACACACTCCACACACACACACACAACTCTCTCTCACACACACACACTTTCTCACTCATTCACTCACACACACACTCTCACACACACACTTACTCTCACTCACTCATTCACACACACAAACTCTCTCACACACCCACACACACACTTACTCTCTCACTCATTCACTCACACACACACAAACTCTCACACACACACACAACTCTCACACCACACAAACTCCCTCTCACAACACCACACTTACTCTCTCACTCATTCACTCACACACTCTCACACACACACTTACTCTCACTCACTCATTCACACACAAAACTCTCTCACACACACTTACTCTCTCACTCATTCACTCACACACACACAACTCTCACACACACACAAACTCTCTCTCACACACACACACTTACTCTCTCACTCATTCACTCACACACACTCTCACACACACACTTACTCTCACTCACTCATTCCACACAAACTCTCTCACACACACTTACTCTCTCACTCATTCACTCACACACACACACACTCTCACACACACACACTTACTCTCACTCACTCATTCACACACACAAACTCTCTCACACACCCACACACTTACTCTCTCACTCATTCACTCACACACAAACTCTCTCACACACACAACTCTCTCACACACACAAACTCTCACACACACACTCTCACTCGTTCACTCACACACAAACTCTCTCACACACACAAACTCTCTCACACACACAAACTCTCACACACACACTCTCACTCTCGTTCACTCACACACAAACTCTCTCACACACACACACACTCTCACTCGTTCACTCACACACAAACTCTCTCACACACACAAACTCTCTCACACACACAAACTCTCTCACACACACACTCTCACTCGTTCACTCACACACAAACTCTCTCACACACACACTTACTCTCTCTCACACACACACACTCTCACTCGTTCACTCACACACAAACTCTCTCACACACACACACACTTACTCTCTCTCACTCGTTCACTCACACACAAACTCTCTCACACACACAAACTCTCTCACACACACACAAACTCTCTCACACACACACACTTACTCTCTCTCACTCGTTCACTCACACCAAACTCTCTCACACACACAAACTCTCTCACACACACAAACTCTCTCACACACACACACTTACTCTCTCTCACTCGTTCACTCACACACAAACTCTCTCACACACACAAACTCTCTCACACACACACACAAACTCTCTCTCTCACACACACTCACACACACACACACACACACACACTCTCTCACTCTCTCTCAAAGGAAAATGGCGGCTGTCGTCGGGCAGATAAGGCAGAGACCCAGCAGCAGCGTCCTCTCAGCTGCTGCTGCTTCTTCTTAGAGATTAATACTTAAAATAGAAAAAAAGTGACATGTTTTTTGTATTAATAAAAGCTCTTGGCGGGCGCCTGGTTCTGGTTCTCAGTGTCAGTTAGAAAGAGTCTCTGAAGAAAAGGCTCAGTGGAACTCCACGAACTCCTCCAGGGTTTTGGGGATCTGGTTGCGGTACGTGATGCGATGCTCCGCACCGCGCGCGCCGCAGGCACTTCAGACTCATCTTCATCTGCGTCTTCAGCAGGATCTCCGACACGCCCCGTGGTGCTTTTGTCCAGCGGCGTCCTTAAGTCAAAGTCAAAGTCAATTTTAGTGTCAAAATACAAGCATGCTCATTTCTGACGTGGAGCTAATCTGAAGTAAACATTGAATACTGCTTTCTATTCCTCCATCTTGTGACTGTGTAACTCCCTCTCTTGGATATCAGCATGTGAAGGACACTGTTAGAACTAGTTGATGCTCTGTATGTGATGACTCCTTCCATTCTGGAGAGGATCACAGATACATGGATCCTGAGATTGAAGCTCAAGCCGGAGACCAGGGATTATTAACATTTTAAGTGTTCAAAAAATACAGAATTTTGAGAGTCATAATTTTAGAGAAAGTCATAATTTTGCGAAAAAAGTCATAATTGAGAAAGTCATAATTTTGAGAAAGTCATAATTTTGCAAAAAAGTCATAATTTTGCGAAAAAGTCATAATTTTGAGAACATTTTCATAATTTTGAGAAAATGTTCATAATTTTGCGAAAAAAGTCATAATTTTGAGATTTTGAGAAAATGTTCATATTTTAGATTTTGAGAAAATGTTCATATTTTGAGAACATTTTCATAATTTTGAGATTTTGAGAAAATGTTCATAATTTTGAGATTTTGAGAAAATGTTCATAATTTTGCGAAAAAAGTCATAATTTTGAGAGAATGTCATAATTTTGAGAAAAGTCATAATTTTGAGATTTTGAGAAAATGTTCATAATTTTGAGGAAAAGTCACAATTTTGTGATTTTGAGGGGACATTTTTTTTCTGAATTTTGATGGGGAAAAATGGTCATAATTTTGAGATTTTGAGAAAAGTCATCATTTTGAGATTTTGAGAAAAGTCATAATTTTGAGATTTTGAGAAAGTCCGAATTTTGAGAAAAATAAATCAGAATTTTGAGAAAAAGTCAGTATTTTGAGAAAAAGTCTGTCTGCAGGCCTCCATCTCGGACACCTCCACTCTCAGGACACCTCCACTCTCAGGACACCTCCACTCTCAGGACACCTCCACTCTCAGGACACCTTCACTCTCAGGACACCTCCACTCTGAGGACACCTCCACTCTCAGTACAGGAAGTGACAATTTCTGACAAACACGTTTTTTTCCCCGCCCCCCGAAGGACTCGTCTGATGGAAGTTTTCAAATCACAATGGAGACTCATTTTTCGCTCAAATGGCACCATGGAGAATGTAACGGGAGTTGACAGGGGACTCTGCCCGTCTCACGAGTACCTATTTTTGACACTTTTTTTCACTTTTCCCCGGTTCTATTAATTTAATTTTTTTGGGCTATTTCACCCGTTCCTTCTACCGGGGACACTGCCCGGTCCCGGGTGTCCCCCAACGGCCTGTGTCCATATATATATATATATGTATATGTATATAAGTGTCAGTCATATACAGTCTATGGTGTCAGTACGATTTTACGTTGTATTTGCGTGCATTTCCTGTTTGGAAAAGTGGCGAGGTGTCCTGTCCTGTGGAGGTGTCCTGAGAGTGGAGGTGTCCTCAGAGAGGAGGTGTCCTCAGAGAGGAGGTGTGTGTCCTCAGAGAGGAGGTGTCCTGAGACTGGCGCCTCCCATGGAATTTTGAGAAAAAAGTCAGAATTTTGAGAAAATTTTTCGACTACTTCCATTCTTGAGAGGATATAAATACATGGATCCTGAGATTGAAGCTCAAGCCGGGGACCATGAGAGTTTTCTAACATCAATCTTTCAGTTTGTGTGTACAGAGAGATCGAAATACCGTTTCCCACAATCTCGAATACAAAATACAAATATATATATATATATATATAAATATATATATATATATATATTTATATATATGAGCCTGTGACGTAAGACTTTCATTGATATATCTACACTGTAGTACTAATGACAATAAAAGCCTTGAATCTTGAATTCTAAATTTAATAATTGAGTTTTAGGGAAAAGGGGTGGGATTAACTAATGTAAACTTCTTCTCACCCCTTTCAGATGTGTAATTAGGTAGATCTTTGTGTATATATCATTTTGAATAAGGTTGTACAGCATAATAATTCTCATGTTTTATTTCATTATTATACATTTTTTTAATTATTGTTTTGCACATTCGAAATAATCAAATATTCCAATTACTTTTATTTAGACTCTCTGCACTATATCTATTCTATTCACTTGCACTATTTTAACTATTGTATCTGTCTTATTGTGTTTGCTCTGTTGGAGGCCATTGATATATCTACCCGTAGCTATGACAATGTATGGATGCAATATTTTTGTTCATCAATTTGACACTGGTTGAGTTTGTATAGTATTTAACACATTCGAAACAAATCAATATATACCTTCTTCGCTTGTTGGTCATGTCGGTGTGCGCGCCCGCCTCCACCAGGCTGATGATGATGGCATGCAGCGTGAGGAAGTTCGCTGATTGGCCGGTTGTACTGAACGATGACGTGCAGCGGCGTGTTTCCCTCGTGATCACGGCGTTCACCGGCGCGCCACAATCCAGCAGCAGCTTGGTGACCTGAGCGCTCGGGAAACTGCACACGTCGTTGGTGTGGAAGTCGTCCACCGGCGTGCTGAGCTGATGGCGAGATGAAGCAAAGACGCGCCGTCGCGAGACGAGGGTCCATCTGGATCAGGTCGTAGATGTGCTTGTTAATGCGCCGCGGTCCTGCTCGCCACAGTTTGTCTTCGTCGTAATGCAGACGAGGTACAGGAAGGTGAACACGTTGGACTCGTAGTTGTCCAGCGCCGACGGTAGTTTCTGCCTCGGTGGCGGTTTCAACCCTCGCCATGCTGCGTTGGATTTCCAAAACACTGCAACTCAACACCTGCTCCACGCTCGGCGCAACAACGCGCTCCTTCAGATGCACCATCTGCGAGAACACCTGGGCGAAGCGAAGCAGATCTTTGTGCGTGTTGCGGTTGCCTTTCTGTCGCAACCTCAACGCGTGAAGCCACAGTTTGATGCACTGCTCGAACTCCATGTTGTCGGCGTAGACGGCGCCCGGTAGATGATCGGATGAGACACGTCGATGTTATCGGAGCCGAGAACGCGCTCTCGTATCATCAAACCCTCCATGTGTAGCGCGTCTCGATCCACTCTGATGGCTTCGGGTCCGACATCGTACGACACTCGCTTCGCCCGCCGTACTCCTCGATGACAGGAAGAAGCTCCTTCACGATAACGTTGTTTGGATGGCGATGCCTCTCCATCATCGCCATGTGCAGGTAATGATACGTTCTCTGGATATCGTAGTCTCGCGGTCGTTCGCAAAGGAAGCGCCGAGTAGCTCCAACGCTTCGATACGACTCTTTGCATCGCAATCGGCGTGTTCCAGCAACAACTCCACGACCTCCGCTTTGCAACTTTCCGCCGCCACTTTCAGAGAGTCATCCCGTGCCCGTTGACCACCATGTTGGCCTGGCATCGCACCAACTCCTTCACGATGTCAGGTGCCCCGCTTCTGCCGCGAAATGCAAAGCGGTCGCCCCGCAATGCGCCTTAGCGTTGGGGTCGGCGCCGCGTTCAAGCAGAAACTGGACGACGTCAGCGTGCCCTTTGTACGCGGCGATCATCAGGCAGGTGTTGTTGTACTTGTTGGTGATTCGGATGTCGGCGTTGTGCTCCACCAGGAAGCGCACGATGTCCAGGCGTCCGTCGAAGCAGGCGGCGCGTAGAGGCGTGGAGTTGGTGATGGTTGTGTGGTTCACGTTGGCGCGGTGGCTCAGGAGGAGGCGAACCACATCAAAGTGTCCGGCGCCCAGCGCACCACAGGGCCGTCGCTCCGTCGATTACGTAGCTGAGAGAGAGAGAAGAAGAGCGGTTTAGAAAACTGATTTAATTTGACAATGAATTGTTTTTAACATCTTTAACATCTAAAGGAAGAATATTTAGTTTCCCTACACCTCAAGTGCTTTTAGAGACAAGAGACAACGTGTGACTTACTCCAGGGGAATTTGAAGTTAAATGGAATTGGTTGAAACCTAATTCCATCTCCAGTGTGGGAATATTTTGGATTTAAGCCAAATCAACGAGGCGAACCTACGGACTTGAATGAGCCGGGCGGTGTGTCACATTTGTTTTAAAAAGGTAGCGACCTTCCAGACGGTTTACAAGCAAAGATGCATTGCCCGACAATGCAAACATGTTGTTGTTCCTTGCTCGAAATCTTTGAAATACAGATTTGGATATGGCCTGTTGAGGTTTGTTTTGCTTCTGAGACAATGTGTGCTCATATTTATTTGTATATAATAATAATATATAAATAAATTCTGTGTGATTTAATAATTTTTTTATAATTTCATTAATTTGTTTATATATATAATTTATATATTTAAATATCATTTCATATTTCATTTTGCAATGTTGAATGTGCAATAAAAAAGGATGTACTTGAATTATTATTATATATTATCATTATGTCAGTGGTAGGGATGAGAACCGATAAGAAAATGCCAGGGTACCGGGTACCCATACAAAATACAATTTTGGTTCTGCTTAACGGTTTCCTAAACGCGGTAGACCCTGTATTCCACCGGGTCCGTCTGCGCCGCGGTGACCCGGTGGAATACAGGGTAAGGGCGGACTGGCCATCTGTGTGTTCTGGAGAATCACAGAACGGCACCGCCCTTAATTTTTTTAAACGGCATCATGTAAGTTGCGCTGACAGGCACAGAGGTCCACAGGTGCCCCGCAGCGAGGCTCCCCCCGCCCTCCCGCAGCGAGGCTCCCCCGCCCTCCCGCAGCGAGGTCCCCCCGCCCTCCCGCAGCGAGGCTCCCCCCGCCCTCCCGCAGCGAGGCTCCCCCCGCCCTCCCGCAGCGAGGCTCCCCCCGCCCTCCCGTAGACAGTTCACGAGCTCAGTCACTTCATAACACCAAAGATGGATGGCGGTAAACGCTCTAAGTGAGGCTAAACACTAAAACAGAAAAAAGACTAGGCACAGTGTAATGCCTGTTGATAGCTTGCCACAGGCATAGCTCCGTTCACATAAGCACAGCTATTGTGCAATACATTTGTATTACATGTATGTTTTTTATTTGTAAAAATTTCAGTTAAAGCTTAAAAGAATAAAGATTGTTTGTTATCTAAACATTTGACCTCTTTCTTTTACAATTTTGGAATCGAACCGGTGGGATCGATAAGAACCGGAATCGATACCCATCCCTACCTACACAGATGAGAGGAAACATTCTTTAGCCTGTCTCATGACATCACAGAGTGTGTGTGTGTGTGTGTGTGTGTGTGTGTGTGTGTTGTGTGTGTGTGTGTGTGTGTGTGTGGTGGTGTGTGTGTGTGTGAAGCAGGAAAAACCAGCTCCAGTTTCAGTTCAGACAGGAGAGACAGGTTTCTGTTGTGAGGCTGACGCTCAGTAAACAAAACCTAACTCAGGGAAATGCAAACATACATTGTTGTTACATGTGACTTGTCTAAATGTTTTTATGTTACGTCTGAACACACTGATGCTTCTTCTGGAACAAAATCATTTCCTAAATTGGGATCAAATTAAGTATTTATCTATATAAAAACGTATATTTCTTATATATAACAATCATATTATGTATTTTTAATAATGGCTTTTGATGAAGTTTTAAGATTGTATCATTCACACAATATTTTTAAAACATGGCATTTTTATTTTTTTTATAGCATTTTACGAGTCATTTGTCTCTTGGATTTTAATTTAAAGTGGACCTATCATGCTATATTTGAATATATAGTGTAGGACCATACCTATATAAGGCATATTTATACTTTTTTTTCCTTCAAAATATCAAACAGATGTACGTATAAAAGACGTACACAAGTGCATTTTGCATGATAGGTCCCCTTTAAGTATCTGTTGTATTTTTTTATTTTCATATGTTTTAATTGTATTATTGTATTTTTAGTGTCTGCTTTAATTTTTGTTAGTGTCTGTTGGATTTTACTTTTTTTACATTTCGTTTTATTTTTTATCTTAGAAGTGTGCTGGCTGTTTTGGGGAGGGGTGAATCTTGTCTGTTAACATTTTTATTATTTAAATGTTGTCTTTAATCTGCTTTATTTTAATGTGTGTCTCTACATCTCATATTTAGACTCTTAATACTCTCACTTCTACATGAAGCCCTCACAAACAGGCACTGGTTAGACATGTTTTAACAGAAAGTAGTCCCTCTCACCCGTCGAACCGCACGGTGCCGGTCTGCTCCGTGTTGACCCGTAGTGATCCACCAGCAGCCGGACCACCTTGTCGTGTCCGTTCCGGCCGCGATGATGAGCGGAGTGGACCTCTGGCCGGCCACCTGGGTCACATGGCTCAGCAGGAACCGCACCTCCTCCTCCGGGTGATTGTGCAGCAGCGCGGCCAGCGTCAGGACCCGGCCTTCGCTGGCCGCCTTGAACACGTACCGGCCAAAGGCTCCATGTGGACCCGGTACACAGCAGCCAGGTCCCCGGTACCAGCAGCAGCCTGATCCCCGTCCGCAGCGAGGAGCCTCCCATTAAAGAGTCCAAACCCGGCCCGGTGCACACATGAAAATCCACCTTCTCCGTAATGCAAGAAAAAAAAAAAATCAGGGTTCGAGGGGCGTTTTTACAACTCAAGTGTCCGATTCTAAGTGATCTTGTTCGGGTTGGTTTTCTCGAAGAGCCGCTGATAGCCGGTTAGCTTAGCGTGCTAAAGTTAGCGAGCTAACAAACTAACAAAATACACCTTCTCTGTAATGCAAAAAAAATAATCACGGTTCGAGAGGCGTTTTTTTACAACTCAAGGGTCCGACTCTGAGCGATAAATTCCGGGTTGGTTTTCTCCAGGAGCCGCTGATAGCCGGTTAGCTTAGCGTGCTAATGTTAGCGAGCTAACAGACTAACAAACTGCCGCTTTTTGAACTCCACCGTTTGTTCGGATTCAAACTGACGCCGTGTTGTTGGTGGTAAAAGAGAGTCTCGTGGAGAAGTTTCTGGATTAAAACTCAACACGAAGGAAGATTTTAAACAAAAACAAGCTCTTTCACCTTCTGTGAAACTAGTCCTGTACCGGAAGTTAGCGTTCAACTTAAAATAGCTCCGACGGAACTGTCTCCGGATGATATAAGTTCCCTTAGACCGGACTTCCTCTTCTGTTTAAAACTACAAAAAAACTGCAATGACTACAAAAAGTACACAGAGGAATTACAATCCTGAAATAATGTTAGTAAAATAAATACAATATGTTGATTCAACAATAGTAAAACATAAAAGTGTTTAAAATCGTCACTTTGAATGTTGGTTAACTTACTAAAATCTGAACCAGACAAAATAACGAAATATTCTGATTAAGAAGATTTTAAGATGAATTATCCAATTAATATTAGCAGCATAAACATTACTTGTGTCCTAAAGTAGTGCCTTTTTTTCGTAATGCTAACATTAGACAGACACACTGGCCCTTTAAAACCCCACCGTCTGTTCAGGTTAAACTGGAGCCGTGTTAAAGTATGGGATTAGTTTTGTTTCATAAAGTCAAGCAAAAAATTTAATTTCAAAAATAAAACTAAGTTGCAAACAAATCATTTGTGTAATCATGTAAACTATAAGTCTTTTTTCTTTGTTTTAACATGTCTTTTTGTTTGCAGTTCTCTTTGCTTCTTTCTCAATGATCAGACTTTTGCTCTCGTTTGCGCTCCCTCATTTTTTGTTTTCAATTCTGACACAAACGTCCCAGGTAGGCGGGACTTTCAGGGGTGCGTCCCCATTGGCTACTCAGTTTTTGAGTGACAGCCCCCTCCAGCGATTGCAGGCAGCTGCGGTGCGGAAGCTGAGCGTGGACAGAAGACCCCCAGAAGAACCAGCATTTCAATTATTATAATACTACAAGTGAAAATATATGTAAGTATTGATCATTTGTGTTGTTTGTGCTGTACTATACGGTCTGTTCTTTATTGTGTTAGTTAAGTGAGAAGTAAAGCTGTGCTATGAAAGTTAGCTTTTGCTAACTTTAGATCCATAACAATGCTAGCTAAGTAGCCTAATAGCAGGGACAGTTAGCTACAAAGCGAGCAGTGAGTGAGTGAGCGTTCAGACACCGGCGCACACACTCAAACGGACTTGTGTGCCTGTCTGACTCTACCAACAGGCTTTCATGATTCTGTTTAGATATGCAAGTATAAGCCATGGTAGCTTATTTTATCAACATGCTAATTTGATGTGAAAATCAATGGAGGCTGAGTTAACTTTGTAGGAAAACCTCCCGTCCATGATGCCCCTGAGCTGTGTTTTATTTGTTAACTTCATATTTTTCATTTCCTAAAACATGTATTTTCCTCTCATATTAACAGTGTGGATCATTGAGACAGCGTGGTGTCCAGAGGTCTTATCCCGTGTTCCCACTTCCTCTGAGGGGACAGCACGGAGGGGGGGCATGAAGAGAGACCTGCACCAGCTTCATCCACGCTGGGCGTTGCTGTTATCACTGGCTCAGTGTCATTTCATTTGACCAAATGTCTTTACATATACATTTAATAGATTTAATTATTATCCACCTTTTGTTTTATGTCATTTTATTTAAAACATTCTTTGAGACTTCTTCTTCTGGTTCAAATTTCAATAAATGTAATTTGTATAATCACTCTTTTGTCTTTATTCTACATAGAAATGTTAGAGATTCAATTCAAATCTGTTGATTATTCATATCTTCCTCAGGAATAGCATGTTGAGTTGTTTATGCTAAATGTATATCATGTTCTCACAGGATATAGAATGAGACAACACAGTTGTTATCCATTGTGTATGAATGCTTCAGCTCTTCAGACCAACAGTAAGATGTGAGCATGTTCCTAATTGTGTTGGTATGCAGCCTACTGTAGGTCTGGTCTGTTTAATAAAGCAAATCTGCCACTTTTATATTGTAGAATTTGTTCAATTAAAGCAGTCTTTAATTGTTTGTCCTAAACACTGCATTATATGCTTTTGAAATCTCTTTGAAAAATAACAGTATACAGTTTGTGTATCACCTTTAGCTTGAAAATACATAGATGTGTTTTTTTTATCTATAAAATAAATAAATAGACAGACAGACACTTTATCAATCCCAAATTGGGAAACTATTTAACAGCAGCAGTGTGTTCAGGTATTAAAATATTTAAAGTTGGAATAAAGTATAAACTACACAACACAAGTCTAATGCACAGCGATCCATAAGATAAGTCCGATATGTTCATGAAACTCTCCAGGAGGCACCGACACTAACGTGGCCGAGTGGACTCCGGAGTGTGCTGCATGAGTTGCACTGTATGATCTGTGGTGTAGTGGGCTGTCACTCAAAAACTGAGTAGCCAATGGGGACACACCCCTGAAAGTCCCGCCCACCTGGGACGTGTGTGTCAAAATAGCTGCAGCGAGAGCAAAAGTTTGATCATTGAGAAAGAAGCAACGAGAACTGCAAACAAAAAGACATGTTAAAACAAAGAAAAAAGACTTATAGTTTTACATGATTACACAAATGATTGGTTTGCAACTTAGAGTTTTATTTTTTAAATGTATTTTATTTGCTTGACTCAGTTTTTTTCCTCTTAAACTCTTAGTTTTGCTTTATTCTGAGAAGTGTTGCTTTATCTTTATGAAACAAAACTAATCCCACACTCTAAAGGAAGCAAAAGAGTCTGGAGATTAAAACTCAACACCACTGGAAGATTTGAAACACAAACGAGCTCTTTCACCTTCTGTGAAACTAGTGTTATATAGGAAGGTGCCGTTCAACTTAAAAATAGCTCAGACGGGAACTCTCTCTCCAGATTACTTAAAGGGGACCTATCATGCAAAATGCACTTGTGTACGTCTTTTCTACATGAATATGTGTCCCCGGTGTTCCAGGGAACTCACCAAGTGTCAGAAAACACAACCCTCTCTATTTTCCTCCATACCCAAATCTCTAAAAAAGGGGCTGCAACGGATCTGATCAAAACTGATCCAGATTTGAACACTGTCCTGACGTCAGGACGGTGGCGCTACGGCTATTGGGCCAACTCCACCAATCAGGAGGAGACAGCCACGGCCATTGCCGTTCGAAAGCGCTGGAGACGCTGTAGTACATATGCCAGGCCTGTAGGTGGTGCTGTTCTCACTGAATCAGCCCTTGCTAAAACAGAGCTAGAAATGGTCAAATTGAGCGAAATGAGGCATGGCTAAAATGCATGATCTGTTTGGTATTTTCAAAACAGAAACGTATAAATATGCCTTATATAGGTATGGCCCTACAATATATCATTTAAATATACCATGATAGGTCAACTTTAAGTTCCCATACACGGGGTGTTTCTCAATGGCGAGTACGCTTGCTTGGTAGCACATGTCTGCCGAGCATCTTGCTTCAGAAGCGAGGCAAGAATACTTCCTGGCATTCGGAAAACAAAGAGTGGAACAGGCTAGCAAGTGTGCAGGTGTGCGTCATATGAGAGGCCCCGCCTCTTACATCTTCCTCCACAGATTTGGGAAATTGGTCCGTGCGCAAAGCATTGTGGGGATTTTAAGACCGCGAAGTCTACCCATGTGCAGCCTCGAAATTTCTCCCAAACCAAGGCCGTTTCTCAATCGCGAGGATATTGGCTTCCAAGCCAATATTTCAAGCATACTTGCTTCGTTTCTGAAGGAAGTGACTTGGAAGTACGCGACTACCAAGCCAGCATCCTCGCGATTGAGAAACGGCCCAAGGACGCAGCCTCGGTGGAATTCCAAGTATGCTGGACATTGGAACGGTCCTGCTGCACCACTTGATGACGTAGCATCCTTGAAATATTGGCTTGGAAGCTAATATCCTCGCGATTGAGAAACGGCCACGGACTTCCTCTGTGTTTTTTTTTAACAACACAGAACTTTATTGAACAGTGACAATGACTACAGAGGTGCACGATGGAATACAAATCCAGAAATAATAGTTTAGGGCCACATGAGAAAACATATTTTGGATGTCACCAAGGGGTGAGTTAATTTGTTTGTATTTACACAATTAACAAAGTACAAATAAAAGGAAAACTTTAAAAATCTTAATTTTTAATGCAGAACTTTTGGTACAGTGTGGTAAACCTGCTTAAAGTAAAAGTAGAAGTACTCAGATCTTGTACTTGAGTAAAAGTAGAAGTACTCAGGTCTTGTACTTGAGTAAAAGTAGAAGTACTCAGGTCTTGTACTTGAGTAAAAGTAGAAGTACTCAGGTCTTGTACTTGAGTAAAAGTAGAAGTACTCAGGTCTTGTACTTGAGTAAAAGTAGAAGTACTCAGGTCTTGTACTTGAGTAAAAGTAGAAGTACTCAGGTCTTGTACTTGAGTAAAAGTAGAAGTACTCAGAACTTGTACTTGAGTAAAAGTAGAAGTACCAGAGTGTAGGAATACTCTGTTACAGTAAAAGTCCTGCATTCAAAATGTTCCTCAAGTGAAAGTAGAAAAGTATTCTCATCAAAATATAGTGAAAGTAACGACAGTAAAAGTAGTGATTGTGCAGATTGGTCCATTTCAGAATAATATATATGATATGTTTTATAATGATTGATCATGAAAGTGTTCTCAAAGCTGGTAAAGGTGCAGCTAGTTTGAATGACTTTGTATACTGCAGGTAGCTTGTGGATTTACTCCAGGTGGAACTAAAGTCTGATTTAACACTTGATTATATTTCACATCATTCATCCACATCTGTGAAGTAACTAAAGGGATTAAATACATGTAGTGGAGTAGAAGTACACCATGTACCTCTGAACTGTAGAGGAGTAGAAGTACACCATGTACCTCTGAACTGTAGAGGAGTAGAAGTACACCATGTACCTCTGAACTGTAGAGGAGTAGAAGTACACCATGTACCTCTGAACTGTAGAGGAGTAGAAGTACACAGTAGCTTAATATGGAAATACTCAAGTAAAGTACCTCAAAAATGTACTTATGTTACAGTACTTGAGTAAATGTATTTAGTTACTTAACACCTCTGAATAGTTGTTGGATCTTTTAGGATGTTGCAGATTCTCTTAAATAAAGGTTTTGATGGTTTCAGTGATTGAATCATCCAGGTGTTCCTGATCAGTGAAACTCATCATTTCCTGACTGTTGTTTAAACCAGATTAAATCTCTCCAGTAAAACATCGGGGGGGTTTATACAGATTACGGCTTCATCTGCACGCAGATTACCTGCAGTTTAACTGAGAGGAGGCTGGATCTTATCATCAAATCATTCACTCTGTTTCAGTCCAGGACAACAGCTTCAGAGAGTTGGGAAGAAGAGGATTTACTTATCATTTGATCTGGAAGCTAATGAGGAGAAACGATGGAGGAGAAGTGGAGGTCATCTCAGCTGATGACCTGATGTTTCTCTCACTGCTTTAAAGCTGTGATATTGTTTAAATCTTATAATATAATATGCAGTCGTTCACCAGGAAGAGGAAGAACCCGGCTCTGCTTGGCAGGTTTGTCGAATTCAACTTTATTTTCTTGCAGCTGAACTTAAAATGTCCTCCTAGCTATTTTGCTGTGCTGAAAATGTATGTATGTGCTGTTACATACATACAACGTGTGCTGCTGGTTCCTGTCTTTGAGCGGCGCCCTGCTGCTGGGTCTCTGGCTGGTGTTAGTGTGAATATCCTGCTCACATAATGTATGCTGAATGAAAATGAAAGCAGCAGCTGGACATTAGCACTCCTGCGCTGGATGTGTGACACAGAGGATCAGAGCAGATTAACGCTGCTGGAAATCCACTTTCTCAGAGTTTAGGGGTTTTTGGAGGCGAGCATACGTCAGGTCACGACTGCCTGCAGTTACACTTTGATCCAGACAGAAGTATCTCACAACTTTGGGATGTGATGAAATGTTTTTACATTCAAGCAGCAACATCCAGGTCTGAAGCAAAAGCAGAAGTGCCTTAAACCCATTATTCTCTCTAAGTCTGATTGTATAGAGAACTATGAGAAAAGGCCCCTTATTGTCACTTAATTTATTAGCTCAGATTGTATCGAAGACTATGAGAAATAAGCCTATACTTCTCTCTTGATTTATCACCTCAGTAAACAGTTTCCTGATAAATGTATGTCTTCATCTCTAATCATAAGTCTTCTCAATACAGCTTGATGGCCATGAAGTACATAATGGTCTCTTTCAGATTCAAACAGTGTTTTTATGTGGGAACCTTATATATACACAGTCTATGGTGGGAACTACCTCTGATTGACTGGTTGCTACCACGCTGTCCCACAACTTTAACACTTTCACAGTTTATTTATTCACTTTCAGACCTATGTTATCTGTCTGTGGAGCGCTGCGGCTAGCCGGATAGCTTAGCATCCTTTGTTAGCTGTTACGTGCCGTGGTGTGTGTGTCTCTCTCTCTCCCCCTGATTGTCTCCCTCCAGGTGCAGCCTCTCCCTCAGGTGCTCCCAATCCCCAATCAGGGCCTCCATAAAGGACCTGAGGAAGGCTGCAGTCGCTCTCTTCCTTCTCCTGTGAGCTGCATGGAGGGCAGTGGGTGATCTGTGCAGCAGTGTAATATGTTGTCTATGTTGGACGTGCAACTTGTAGAAGTTCTGAGTAGTGTTTTGGTTTACTGTCGTCGCTTTCTTTTATGAGAGAGTTGTTTTGGTTTGTTGTAAGTTTGCATTGCAAATCTTTACTTTCTTTGACTGATTAAAACATGACTCTGTGGATTCACAGATCAGTTTCCTCTCCTTTTTCCTCTCTCCCGGTTATTTAATATGTTGTTACTTCCCTTTGTACCCCTAGTCCAGGAGGGAACGTAACCTAAAGACAAATAGCTGACTTTAGTTTATCAACAGGAAATTCTAGGGCTCTAAATCATCTCTTAAGGTTGGTACAGTATTCTCAGGTTATCAATCAGTCTTGCACTAATGCACATTCCCAAAGATATTGAAGTGACTGTTATTTTGTATATATTTATACATGTATAAATGTGTCTTGATTGTGTATATATAGGATATACATGTGTTATACATATTTTTATATATATTTGTATTGGGGATTGTGGGAAACGGTATTTCGATCTCTCTGTCTGAAAGATTGATAATACAGTTGACTTCATGGGGTTATATATGTCTCAATAATATTTGTGTGAACATAAAAATGATTTGTGTGTAAATGTGTGATTTGTAAAACACCTTCCACAAATGCTTTCAAACGATTTGCAAACTCAAATCTCTAAAGCGGATCTGCAAATACGCAAACTGTTTTCACAAATGAAAAAAAGATCTGTGAATACTATAATTAGTTTACAAATAAACAAAAGGAATTTGTGAGTCTCTCTCTAACATTGACAACTTTCGATCAGGCATTTGTGAATCCATTTTGTATTTGTCGACCAAAAATGCGTTTTTGGATCTCAAGTCTCTGCTTGTGGATCGTCTTTTACACACACAGAGTTTTGAGACAAACTTTCCGCCGGTCTCGGCTAAAATCTTCTCGTGTCGGAAACCACGTGATGGCCTGCTGATCATTTTAATGTTCACACAAATATTATTGAGACATATATAACCCCATATGACTTAAATATGCAAGGAACAGTCACTCAGAGGTGATACAATATGTCCTGTTCTGTGTTCTGCAGCCGGGCGTCCGGTTCTGAAGAGGTTCTGCAGAGGCCTCGCTTCCAGCTGGACCTGTGGCTCGGCTTCATCCTCCACAGCTGGATCCTGGACGTGGGCCAGCCATTTGTCACGGTATCAGGATTATAAACACAATGTCCATTTCCTGTTTGACTGAATAACTGCACATCCTTTTAGAAGGTTAGGAGTGGTGCAATCCTAAAACCGTGGGCGTGAAGTCATGTGACCGTTAGGGATGGGTATCGTTTGAAATGTATCGATTCCGATTCCGATTCCGGTTCTGCTTATCGATTCCGGTTAGATTCCAAAATTGTAAAAGAAAGAGGTCAAACGTTTAGATAACAAAAATATCTTTCTTCTTTTAAGCTTTAACTGACATTTTTACGAATAAAAAATATACATGCAATGCAAATTGCACAATAGCTGTGCTTTATGTTAACGGAGCTGAGCCTGTGGCAAGCTATCAACAGGCATTACACTGTGCCTTGTCTTTTTCTGTTTTAGTGTAGTGGAGCCTCACTTTAGAGCGTTTACCGCCATCCATCTTTGGTGTTATGAAGTGACTGAGCTCGTGAACTGTCTACGGGAGGGCGGGGGGAGCCTCGCTGCGGGAGGGCGGGGGGAGCCTCGCTGCGGGGCAACTGTGGACCTCTGTCGCCTGTCAGCGCAACTTACATGATGCCGTTTAAAAAAATTAAGGGCGGTGCCGGCCGTCAGCGTACCGAGCCGGCCGTCAACGGCCCGCTGACGAACGGCCGTTCTGTGATTCTCCAGAACACACAGATGGCCAGTCCGCCCTTACCCTGTATTCCACCGGGTCACCGCGGCGCAGACGGACCCGGTGGAATACAGGGTCTACCGCGTTTAGGAACCGTTAAGCAGAACCAAAATTGTGTATTTTGTATGGGTACCCGGTACCCGGCATTTTCTTATCGGTTCTCATCTGGAACCGAGTTTCGGTTCCCAACCCTAGTGACTGTGCTGTAGTGGTGACGTGAAGTCATGTGACCGTGCTGTAGTTCCTTTATAGCCCAACATTAGCCACCTTTAGCTTAGCGGTGGTGACGTGAAGTCATGTGACTGTGCTGTAGTTCCTTTATAGCCCAACATTAGCCACCTTTAGCTTAGCGGTGGTGATGTGAAGTCATGTGACCGTGATGTAGTTCCTTTATAGCCCAACATTAGCCTCCTTTAGCTTAGCGGTGGTGACGTGAAGTCATGTGACCGTGCTGTAGTTCCTTTATAGCCCAACATTAGCCTCCTTTAGCTTAGCGGTGGTGACGTGAAGTCATGTGACCGTGCTGTAGTTCCTTTATAGCCCAACATTAGCCTTTAGCTTAGCGGTGGTGACGTGAAGTCATGTGACCGTGCTGTAGTTCCTTTATAGCCCAACATTAGCCTCCTTTAGCTTAGCGGTGGTGACGTGAAGTCATGTGACCGTGCTGTAGTTCCTTTATAGCCCAACATTAGCCTCCTTTAGCTTAGCGGTGGTGACGTGAAGTCATGTGACCGTGCTGTAGTTCCTTTATAGCCCAACATTAGCCACCTTTAGCTTAGCGGTGGTGACGTGAAGTCATGTGACCGTGCTGTAGTTCCTTTATAGCCCAACATTAGCCACCTTTAGCTTAGCGGTGGTGACGTGAAGTCATGTGACCGTGCTGTAGTTCCTTTATAGCCCAACATTAGCCTCCTTTAGCTTAGCGGTGGTGACGTGAAGTCATGTGACCGTGCTGTAGTTCCTTTATAGCCCAACATTAGCCTCCTTTAGCTTAGCGGTGGTGACGTGAAGTCATGTGACCGTGCTGTAGTTCCTTTATAGCCCAACATTAGCCACCTTTAGCTTAGCGGTGGTGACGTGAAGTCATGTGACCGTGCTGTAGTTCCTCTATAGTGAACTCAACATCAGATTCGTGGTTGTTTTGGAAAGAGCTTTGTCCATCGTTTCGGCCTCACTAAATTGGCGTTTATTTGGCTCATTGACCTTCCTCTTGCGTCTTTAGCTACGTTTTTGTGGAACCTGAGGCCAAAATGTTCCCGTACTGCAAAATGAAATGAAAAGAGAAAATCCAGGCAAAAGGTCTTAAAGTTTAAGAACAGGAGGGTTTAAGACTTAAACCCTCCTGTTCAGTTACTTTTTTAATTTGAGCTTAATCAGTTAAGATTGTCATTGCAGTTTGAAAATGTCATAAAAGATAATTGTTTTGACATCTCTAAATTAGAATCTGCTTCATCCCTCTATCCTGGAAGTTTTAATTTGCACTAAACTTCCTTTTCTGAAATATCCTTCACAGTTTTATCTGGAGCAGCCCTGACACAGCCTGCCTTTCAACTGATAGAAATCTGAGTTATGCATCTAAATGAGGTTTTTAGGGATAATTTAAACTTTAATTTCTCTTGCAGCTCGTCCTCCCTGCAGATCTGTTTCCTCTGAACCGGCCCTCTGCTGCAGAATCTCCACTTCCTGTTCAACATCTGCACACCGCTCATTCTGCTCAAAGTAACCAACAGACAGTAAAACACAACATGGAGAAATACATCATTATTATGCCTCTTACATGTGGCTGACTAAAGAACCATTAATCATGATCAATTAAGCAGCCAACGTTTTGAATTTTGAATTGTACTATTGACAAAGTGTTTTAAAAGGTGGTGTTAGTACTTTTATAAATACTTCATCCACAGAGTATTACAAACACAGTAAATAACACAGAGTAATACACACAGTATTACACACAGAGTAAGAAACAAACAATAGTACACACTAATACACACTTATAAAACATTATTTTTCCCTGCAGATGATTGAGCGCACCCCCCGGTCGTTGCCCCCCCTCGCCGTACACCTGGGCGTTATTGCTGTTGCCATGGGAACCAGCCTCCACCTGGGACGGACGCCATCACGCGACGGCTCGTGCTGATTGGCTACCAGCTGCACCTGTCCGTCAGAGATAACCCAATCATGGAGGAGCTCCGCCCCCCCGCCCTGGTTGGTTAGAATACATTTAAATTGATGTTTATTTATTTGTAATCATTTTCTAATCTCCAAACGACAATTGTTTTTTTTTGTATTTTATTAAGATCGATGCGTTTGAGCTCCTCTGTTTCTTTGACGACACCATTGGTCATCTGATGTGGTGAGAAGCAGGAGAGCACTCTTTAAAGTAGAGACACTACATACTGATATACACCTGAACATCAGCAGGAGAGGACTCTTTAAAGTAGAGACACTACATACTGATATACACCTGAACATCAGCAGGAGAAGACTCTTTAAAGTAGAGACACTACATACTGATATACACCTGAACATCAGGAGGAGAGGACTCTTTAAAGTAGAGACACTACATACTGATATACACCTGAACATCAGCAGGAGAGGACTCTTTAAAGTAGAGACACTACATACTGATATACACCTGAACATCAGCTGGAGAGGACTCTTTAAAGTAGAGACACTACATACTGATATACACCTGAACATCAGCAGGAGAGGACTCTTTAAAGTAGAGACACTACATATTGATATACACCTGAACATCAGCAGGAGAGGACTCTTTAAAGTAGAGACACTACATACTGATATACACCTGAACATCAGCAGGAGAGGACTCTTTAAAGTAGAGACACTACACACTGATATACCAACACACTCTCACTCCTAAGCGTCCAGTTGTGACGCGCCGAGGCTCCTTCAGCTTCATAAACGGACGCAAAGAGCTTTCAACTGATTGCAATGTATTCACATCGGAAATTATAAATGCAATAACGTGCTTTAACCAGTAGGTGTCCCTTTCTATCAGCTGTGCACCGTTATGGCGTAAATACAGCCTATCTACCAATTGGATCAAATATAAAAGTCAGCCGAATTAGTGTTGATACTGCAAGGAGACGTATTGTGTGAAGAGAAATGTAAGATGTTGTTTAATTGCTGATATATTTAAGATCCACGTCAAGTTTTCAGTTTGGCGGCAGTTCCTGTTTGTCTAGAAGTGTTGTCATCAGGGCTCTATACATAGAGTTAACTACGGCAGATATGTCATATTTAATGC
>JAAOOA010000350.1:260000-267500 GCA_012861695.1 Trematomus loennbergii | reverse complement strand
TGTGTACTCTAAGTATTATGTGTACTATGTGTACTCTATGTATTATGTGTACTATGTGTACTCTATGTATTATGTGTACTATGTGTACTCTATGTATTATGTGTACTATGTGTACTCTAAGTATTATGTGTACTATGTGTACTCTAAGTATTATGTGTACTATGTGTACTCTAAGTATTATGTGTACTATGTGTACTCTAAGTATTATGTGTACTATGTGTACTCTAAGTATTATGTGTACTATGTGTACTCTAAGTATTATGCGTACTATGTGTACTCTAAGTATTATGTGTACTATGTGTACTCTAAGTATTATGTGTACTATGTGTACTCTAAGTATTATGTGTACTATGTGTACTCTAAGTATTATGTGTACTATGTGAACTCTAAGTATTATGTGTACTATGTGTACTCTTAAGTATTATGTGTACTATGTGTACTCTAAGTATTATGTGTACTACATGTATGTGAACTCTAAGTATTATGTGTACTATGTGTACTCTAAGTATTATGTGTACTATGTGTACTCTAAGTATTATGTGTACTATGTGTACTCTAAGTATTATGTGTACTATGTGAACTCTAAGTATTATGTGTACTATGTGTACTCTAAGTATTATGTGTACTATGTGAACTCTAAGTATTATGTGTACTATGTGTACTCTTAAGTATTATGCGTACTATGTGTACTCTAAGTATTATGTGTACTATGTGTACTCTAAGTATTATGTGTACTATGTGTACTCTAAGTATTATGTGTACTATGTGTACTCTAAGTATTATGTGTACTATGTGAACTCTAAGTATTATGTGTACTATGTGTACTCTATGTATTATGTGTACTATGTGTACTCTAAGTATTATGTGTACTACATGTATGTGAACTCTAAGTATTATGTGTACTATGTGTACTCTAAGTATTATGTGTACTATGTGTACTCTAAGTATTATGTGTACTATGTGTACTCTAAGTATTATGTGTACTATGTGACTCTAAGTATTATGTGTACTATGTGTACTCTAAGTATTATGTGTACTATGTGAACTCTAAGTATTATGTGTACTATGTGTACTCTAAGTATTATGTGTACTATGTGTACTCTAAGTATTATGTGTACTATGTGTACTCTAAGTATTATGTGTACTATGTGTACTCTAAGTATTAAGTGTACTATGTGTACTCTTAAGTATTATGTGTACTATGTGTACTCTAAGTATTATGTGTACTATGTGTACTCTAAGTATTAAGTGTACTATGTGTACTCTTAAGTATTATGTGTACTATGTGTACTCTAAGTATTATGTGTACTATGTGTACTCTATGTATTATGTGTACTATGTGTACTCTATGTATTATGTGTACTATGTGTACTCTAAGTATTATGTGTACTATGTGAACTCTAAGTATTATGTGTACTATGTGTACTCTAAGTATTATGTGTACTATGTGTACTCTAAGTATTATGTGTACTATGTGTACTCTAAGTATTATGTGTACTATGTGAACTCTAAGTATTATGTGTACTATGTGTACTCTAAGTATTATGTGTACAATGTGTACTCTAAGTATTATGTGTACTATGTGTACTCTTAAGTATTATGTGTACTATGTGTACTCTAAGTATTATGTGTACTATGTGTACTCTAAGTATTATGTGTACTATGTGTACTCTAAGTATTATGTGTACTATGTGAACTCTAAGTATTATGTGTACTATGTGAACTCTAAGTATTATGTGTACTATGTGTACTCTAAGTATTATGTGTACTATGTGTACTCTAAGTATTATGTGTACTACATGTATGTGAACTCTAAGTATTATGTGTACTATGTGTACTCTAAGTATTAAGTGTACTATGTGTACTCTTAAGTATTATGTGTACTATGTGTACTCTAAGTATTATGTGTACTATGTGTACTCTAAGTATTATGTGTACTGTGTGTACTCTAAGTATTATGTGTACTATGTGTACTCTAAGTATTATGTGTACTATGTGTACTATAAGTATTATGTGTACTATGTGTACTCTAAGAATTATGTGTACTATGTGAACTCTAAGTATTATGTGTACTATGTGTACTCTAAGTATTATGTGTACTATGTGTACTCTAAGTATTATGTGTACTATGTGTACTCTAAGTATTATGTGTACTATGTGTACTCTAAGTATTATGTGTACTATGTGTACTCTAAGTATGTGTACTATGTGTACTCTAAGTATTATGTGTACTATGTGAACTCTAAGTATTATTTGTACTATGTGTACTCTTAAGTATTATGTGTACTATGTGTACTCTAAGTATTAAGTGTACTATGTGTACTCTAAGTATTATGTGTACTATGTGTACTCTAAGTATTATGTGTACTATGTGTACTCTAAGTATTATGTGTACTATGTGAACTCTAAGTATTATGTGTACTATGTGTACTCTTAAGTATTATGTGTACTATGTGTACTCTAAGTATTAGTGTACTATGTGTACTCTAAGTATTATGTGTACTATGTGTACTCTAAGTATTATGTGTACTATGTGTACTCTTAAGTATTATGTGTACTATGTGTACTCTAAGTATTATGTGTACTATGTGAACTCTAAGTATTATGTGTACTATGTGTACTCTAAGTATTAAGTGTACTATGTGTACTCTTAAGTATTATGTGTACTATGTGTACTCTAAGTATTATGTGTACTATGTGTACTCTAAGTATTATGTGTACACTAAGTATTATGTGTACTATGTGTACTCTAAGTATTAAGTGTACTATGTGTACTCTAAGTATTAAGTGTACTATGTGTACTCTAAGTAAGTGTACTATGTACTCTTAAGTATTATGTGTACTATGTGTACTCTAAGTATTATGTGTACTATGTGTACTCTTAAGTGTTATGTACTATGTGTACTCTAAGTATTATGTGTACTATGTGTACTCTAAGTATTATGTGTACTATGTGTACTCTAAGTATTATGTGTACTATGTGAACTCTAAGTATTATGTGTACTATGTGTACTCTAAGTATTATGTGTACTATGTGAACTCTAAGTATTATGTGTACTATGTGTACTTAAGTATTATGTGTACTATGTGTACTCTAAGTATTATGTGTATTGCATGTATTATGTTACACAGTTTCCTCCATCCTCTTCCATTACGATCCTCATCTTACAGCAGCCGGGATCAGTTTCCTGCAGCCAGAGATCACACACACACACACACACACACACACACACAAACACACACACACACACACACCACACACACACACACACACACACACACACACACACACACACACACACACACACGCTGCAGCCACCATGGTGAGAGGATTACAGATTTTCTACCTACGCTCTCTTTCGTTCTGTTTGTTCTCTCACGATGTTTCTCTGTTTTCATCGCAGGCCAAGTTCCTGACTCAGGAGCAGATTAACGGTGAGACTCAGCAGTTAGTCACCAGCATGGGGGGGGGGGTAAAACTAACCTTTCTGAGGCTTTCAGAGCAACAGGGAAGACATTCAGGCGGTCTAACTGTTATATATCCATCTCTCAAAATGCATCATAACCCTGTCACCCTGCTAGTAATCTCTATTTTGTTAACAGTAATCTGATGGTTTATTTTTTAAGGTAATTGTAAACGAATAAAGTGACTTTGTATCCTGACGATGTCGTCTGGTTACATGTGATCCGCACACAGAGCAGATATGCATTGAGTTTTCTAACAAAGAGCCTCTGTGGTGATCTGTGGATGAGAGTAAAGACAACAGACCCTAATGAGGACAGAGCAGTTATTGTGTTCAGAGCGGTCTAACACGTTGGAATGTTTTATTACTCGCTGATTTATGTAAGAGTTTGTTGGTAATTAAAGACTCATTTCATCTCCTTGATTGTTTTTAACAAATATATATTCATCATTTAGTTTTATGTCAGAAAACAGGGAGATTACCCCAGCCTGTGTGTGTGTGTGTGTGTGTTGTTGTGTGTGTGTGTGTGTGTTGTGTGTGGTGTGTGTGTGTGTGTGTGTGTGTGTGTGGTGTGTGTGTGTGTGTGTGTGTGTGTGTGTGTGTGTGTGTGTGTGTTGCAGAGTATAAGGAGTGTTTCTCTCTGTACGACCGTCAGCGGCGGGGCAGGATTGAGGGGGGGATCTGATCACAGTGATGCGATGCCTCGGGTCGAGCCCCACCCCCGCTGAGGTTAGGAGACACCTGCTGACCCACTCAGGTGAGGAACACATAAGCCCCGCCCCAGGAACAGAGAGGGCAGAAGTACACACATCCTTTACTCAAGTAGAAGTACAGATACTCGTGTTTAAAAATACTCTGGTGAAAGTAGAAGTACTGACTAAACTTCTTTACTCAAGTAAAAGTAAAGAGGGCTTTGAAATGTACTTCAGTAAAAAGTACCCATAACTAGCAGCTGTTTTAAAGAGTACCTGACCTCCCTTTATATTAATAGAACAATAATGTCATTGTTAGCTAATGAATGTTTCCATGCTGAACAACGGCAACATGACAACGTTTTCATTGGTCCCTCTTCTTTAGAGAAGACCAGGAAATGATGGATACACGGATCGTGTTCAAATCAATAGGCACGCAATGACTCTAAATAATAATGATCACGCCACCAAACACACATTCAAACTAAAGGAACCAGCCTGTTTGGGAAATGTGAGAAGTAGAAAGTACAGGTATTTGGTTCAACATGTAAGAAGTAGAAAGTACAGGTATTTGTGTTCAACATGTAAGAAGTAGAAAGTACAGGTATTGTGTTCAACATGTAAGAAGTAGAAAGTACAGGTATTTGTGTTCAACATGTAAGAAGTAGAAAGTACAGGTATTTGTGTTCAACATGTAAGAAGTAGAAAGTACAGGTATTTGTGTTCAACATGTAAGAAGTAGAAAGTACAGGTATTTGTGTTCAACATGTAAGAAGTAGAAAGTACAGGTATTTGTGTTCAACATGTAAGAAGTAGAAAGTACAGGTATTTGTGTTCAACATGTAAGAAGTAGAAAGTACAGGTATTTGTGTTCAACATGTAAGAAGTAGAAAGTACAGGTATTTGTGTTCAACATGTAAGAAGTAGAAAGTACAGGTATTTGTGTTCAACATGTAAGAAGTAGAAAGTACAGGTATTTGTGTTCAACATGTAAGAAGTAGAAAGTACAGGTATTTGTGTTCAACATGTAAGAAGTAGAAAGTACAGGTATTTGTGTTCAACATGTAAGAAGTAGAAAGTACAGGTATTTGTGTTCAACATGTAAGAAGTAGAAAGTACAGGTATTTGTGTTCAACATGTAAGAAGTAGAAAGTACAGGTATTTGTGTTCAACATGTAAGAAGTAGAAAGTACAGGTATTTGTGTTCAACATGTAAGAAGTAGAAAGTACAGGTATTTGGTTCAACATGTAAGAAGTAGAAAGTACAGGTATTTGTGTTCAACATGTAAGAAGTAGAAAGTACAGGTATTTGTGTTCAACATGTAAGAAGTAGAAAGTACAGGTATTTGTGTTCAACATGTAAGAAGTAGAAAGTACAGGTATTTGTGTTCAACATGTAAGAAGTCAAAGTTAAAAGTCGTCAGAAAAATAAGGAGTAAAGTACTGATACCAAAACGCAGTATTTGTACTCCAATAACCCCCCCCCCCCCCCCCCCCACCACAGGTACACCTGTTTATAATCAGCTCTCAGTTGATGAGGTGTGTTTAAACTGTCTCCGTGTTATCTCTCTTTACTGCTGTTTGAACAACTCATTAGATTTCCTCTCACTGACGCAGCGTCCTCGTATCTTTCACCTCAAATCCTTTCCATGTTTCCTGTCATGTCCTGAGTGCTGTGATGGAAACTTCTGGAGACGAAACTCAGAGAGACGCGGGGAGAGTTGGAACCTACACTGTAACTATGCACATAGGGCCAATAAAAGCCTTGAACCTTGAAAGTCATAATCAACATTCTTCATCAGCGAGACTAAAAAACATGGACCCTGAATCTAACTACAGCTGTCGTCCATAGAAAAGAGTGTGCGCCAGGGAACCTGCTACGTTCCAGAAAAGAAGGGCCTCTCGAAGTCTCTGAATAATAAACGACCTCATGGCAGCTTGTGCTCATAAAGTGGCATCAACAATGATCCTAAGCTCCTTGAGAGAGCTAGCAGCAATTATTCCCCACAAGTCAAGCAGTAATAATATCTGGATATCTTCCCCTCTCTGACGCAGCTGGAGATCTGGACTGCTCGTCCCTCCTCAGCGTGATGCTACTACTAACTGGTGTTTTTCTGTTGTAACGGGGTCAGATTTCTTTAGCACACATTGGTGCAGGTTATCTGTGCTTCCAGCTGGAAAGAGATTGATTCTGTTGAATGCTTTAAACTCTTTATTTAATAACACAACTTTGGTTTAAGCTTGTATATTTCTTCTTTTCTAACCAGTGTGGAGTTTCCATCACAAAGTGGTCCTTGGTCTGAAACAGTTTGAGAAACCCTGATGTAGATATACAGTACGTCCCTCTCAGATGCAGGAGGAGATCTGGACTTCTCGGGATATGACCTTGCTGCTCCTTTCACCCATGGATGTATAAGAACTGGATACAGCGTGGGAGGCGGGGTCTCCTTCTCTCCTATGAGAGCTGCTCATTGGCGCATGAAGGCAAAATGGCCCAACTTTTGAGAGAGCGACACGAAGGTGTCGGCGTTCTGGTGATTTACTCGGAAGGCTTCAGTAGAAGCTGCTGGGAGTCCCAGCAGCTTCTACTGAAGCAAGTCCCCAACTCCGGGGACTTCCGGCCGGGGACTCCGGGTGGCAGGATACGCCGTGAAGTGGTTTGCGGCCTGCCAGTAAACCCAAAGCAGAAGAAGAAGAAGTGACGTCAGCGGCTTCATTTGCGTAATCTTCCCTCAGGGAACTTATTCCGGTGTGAACGCGATCAGCACTTAGTTCCATGGGGGTACTAAGTGCTGGGTACTAGGTACAGCAAAGTACTTGGTGTGAAAGCGGCTAGTTATTCTAATAAGGGCTATAAAATAGTTCATACTGGGTATTTTCTTTTTTTAAATGATCCGCTGATTTACAGACGTCTCTTTCCCCATGTTAGTCAATGGGAAAAAGTATTTCTGGGCCCAGTGACGTCACAGACTTATACGCAAGTTGTAGTACCACCGTTTGGCCACTACGAATATTTTCCTCAGAGTCCGGAGCACTTCCTGGGGGCTTGGTTTCACCTCAATTATTTTCCATTCTTCCTGTAATGTCCTGAGCGCAGTAATAATATCCAGATCTCTTCCCTCTCAGACGCAGCTGGAGATCTGGACTTCTCGTCCCTCCTCAGCGTGATGCACCGTCAGCAGCAGCAGGAGGCGCCGCAGAGAGAGATCCTGGAGGCTCTGAGGAGGAGTGAGGGGGGGAGGAGGGGCTTCATGGAGGTCTCCCTGCTGAGGGGGAGACTCACAGGGCAGGGGGAGAGACTCACACACAAAGAGGGTGAGGAACACACACACACACACACACAC
>JAAOOA010000350.1:247500-257500 GCA_012861695.1 Trematomus loennbergii | reverse complement strand
TCTAGCACCAGGAGTCTAGTACCAGGAGTCTAGTACTAGGAGTCTAGCACCAGGAGTCTAGTACCAGGAGTCTAGCACTAGGAGTCTAGCACTAGGAGTCTAGCACTAGGAGTCTAGCACCAGGAGTCTAGTACCAGGAGTCTAGCACCAGGAGTCTAGCACCAGGAGTCTAGCACCAGGAGTCTAGTACTAGGAGTCTAGCACCAGGAGTCTAGCACCAGGAGTCTAGTACCAGGAGTCTAGCACCAGGAGTCTAGTACCAGGAGTCTAGTACCAGGAGTCTAGCACCAGGAGTCTAGTACTAGGAGTCTAGTACCAGGAGTCTAGTACCAGGAGTCTAGTACCAGGAGTCTAGCACTAGGAGTCTAGCACTAGGAGTCTAGCACTAGGAGTCTAGTACCAGGAGTCTAGCACTAGGAGTCTAGCACTAGGAGTCTAGCACTAGGAGTCTAGCACCAGGAGTCTAGTACCAGGAGTCTAGTACCAGGAGTCTAGTACCAGGAGTCTAGCACCAGGAGTCTAGTACTAGGAGTCTAGTACCAGGAGTCTAGTACCAGGAGTCTAGTACCAGGAGACTAGTACCAGGAGTCTAGCACCAGGAGTCTAGTACCAGGAGTCTAGTACTAGGAGTCTAGTACCAGGAATCTAGCACCAGGAGTCTAACACTAGGAGTCTAGTACCAGGAGTCTAGTACCAGGAGTCTAGTACCAGGAGTCTAGTACCAGGAGTCTAGCACCAGGAGTCTAGTACTAGGAGTATAGTACCAGGAGTCTAGTACCAGGAGTCTAGCACCAGGAGTCTAGTACTAGGAGTCTAGTAACAGGAGTCTAGTACCAGGAGTCTAGTACTAGGAGTCTAGCACCAGGAGTCTAGTACCAGGAGTCGAGCACCAGGAGTCTAGTACTAGGAGCAGTGGGCAGCTATTGTACAGCGCCCAGGGAGCAATGGGAGTGAGGGGGAAGGGGGGTGGTGCCTTGCTCAAGGGCACCACGGCAGGGCCCAGGAGGTGAACTGGGACCTCACCAAGTAGAAGTCCACACTCCATATTTAGGTCTGGTCCGGGAGTTGACCCTACGGCTCACAGTCCATGCCCCAGTAGACCGTGAAGATAAAACATCCATCATTTCTGACAATCAAACACTATTGAAGCGCTTTGGACACATTTTAAAGCAGGATATTAAGAGTGTAGGGAATGGAATATTAAATCAAATATAAATGTAACGCTTCTAGAAGAAGCTATGGAGCAGAGATTTGTTATATTTACAGGGGTGCACACAACTTTCTCAGTGAGGTACTCAGATGAGTACCTGGAGTCAGTGTTTGGTACTCCAACTTCTGGCTCCCCTCAAAGTCCCATGAAGGCCTCTGTATCGCGAATGTCAACAGTGTAGTACAGAGCTTCGCGAATGTCAAAAGGGGGGGGGGGGGGGGGTGGTGGTGGTAGTGGAGTACAGAGCTTCGTGACCACAGAGCGTGTGAACGTTGTGATCAGCTGTTTTAGCGCAGTGCTGCTGGACAGACCGACGTTAACAGCAGCACTGTCTGTGCACACACCGACAAGGAGACCGACACGGAGACCGACACGGAGACCGACACGGAGACCGACACGGAGACCGACACGGAGACCGACTCTGTCGTGTCCGGTGATCTAACCGCCTTCTGGAAAAGCTTCACAAGTACGTCGTACACAAATGCGCTTTGTGACACAAGTGACGGTACGCATTTCAGATTGTTGCCGCGCATGCGTACCTGCGTACCAGTTATGTGCACCACTGTATATTTATGCAACAACAGAAACAAAAGAGGGCAAGTTGTTTTCTCCATGTTTTGGACTCCCTGGTCTGCCCTTTGTCTCTTCGCGGTTTGTTCCTAGTTCTTTTGGTTTTGACTTTTCTTTTTGTTTAACTTTGCCCGCCTCTGCAGTTTTTGTGTTTTTTTAAGAAACAGCTTTTCTTTTAATGAAGTTTGTCTTCAGTTTGTATTCATTTATCTGCCTCCTCTGCCTTTGGGTCCTTATTACCTTCAACCCTGACAATAACTGAATAACTGTAGCTTCTGTAGCTTCTGTAGCCTGGAGCGTACGAGATGAAGAGAGGAAAATACGTTTGGATCCTATTGTGATTTCATTTGGTCTAACTTAAAAAATCATTGGCTTTCCATATGAGATAAGATATGATATGAGGTACTTTATTGATCCCTAATTGGGACATGTTTGCGTTGCAGCATAAAAAGCAAGGCATTGCACATAGAGTAGAATGACACATTTATAAAATACCTTTTCTTTGTCTGTCTATCTGTCTATCTATCTCTCTATCTATCTATCTATCTATCTATCTATCTATCTATCTATCTATCTATCTATCTATCTATCTCATCTATCTCTCTCTATCTATCTATCTATCTATCTATCTGTCTGTCTATCTATCTATCTATCTATCTATCTATCTATCTATCTATCTATCTATCTATCTATCTATCTATCTATCTATCTATCTATCTATCTATCATCTATCTATCTATCTATCTATCTATCTATCTATCTATCTATCTATCTATCTATCTATCTATCTATCTATCTATCTATCTATCTATCTATCTATCTATCTATCTATCTATCTATCTAGAAGTCTGGAGCAGAGAGTTCTCTTCCAGCCAGAGGAGATGTGTTATATTTATGCAACAACATAAATAAAAAAGGACAAGTTGTTCCTCCACTCTACTTTAACCCAGTCTTAAACATCTGTGTGTCTTTGCAACTTTTATTATCCGAGCACATGAGAGGAGACATGTTCCTTCAGATAACGGATGTTCTCGACGACATGTTTGCTCTGCACACACAGTTTGGAGGATTTTATGAAGGGGAGGATTACTTCACAGTAAAAGCACCTGTCACTTCCTAGTGAGGCGACGACACACTGCCTCGTCCTCTTTAATCCTAAATTATTCCTCTCGGAGTCACTCTGACCTCATTACAGCTGATCTTCATCCACATTTCCTCCATGAACTCAGATTATCCTTATTATTTATTATTTCTGAGGCTGAAACTCAACGCTCACTGCTGGAGGGCATCAGCATCGAAAATCTGAGAAACTGTACCCTTACAGGAACCTCTGGATAAGGCATGTTTTTTCCAATTTAATCTCCAAAAAGTAACTATAAACTCCTTTAAAGAAGCTCAGGATGAGGCTTGTTTTTCAAAATAAAAGCCCATAGAGTTAATAAATCCCTTCAAGAAGCTCAGGTTGAGGCTTGTTTTTCAAAATAAAAGCCCCAAAGACTTACGTACTCTTACAAAACTTTGAGATGAGTCTTATTTTTCAAAATAAAAGCCCTTAAAGTTATTGCATCCTTTCAAGAAGCTCAGGTTTAGGCTTGTTTTTCAAAATAAAAGCCCCATAGAGTTAATAAATCCCTTGAAGAAGCTTCAGGTGATATCTGTTTTTCAAAATAAAAGCTCCAGAAAGAAACAAAACTACTGCTATCATTATTTACTTAGCGCTGGCAGTATTAGCGTCGGCATCGCCACCGATTTCAATCAGTGGGATTTTGTTTGGTGGGGGTTTTCTGGTTTGTTTTTCTCCTATATGTTTCTGCCTGATTGTTCTTGGTCTGATTAACTGAGAGCGTCTGAGAGGAAGGTGGGAAAGCATCACACTGTGTCTCTCTTGAAGTAAACAGAGAGCGTTGAAAGGTTGTTGTTCTTCCCACACAGTCACTTCACTACTTCCAGATGAGATAACATGCAGTAATCATCGTGTTTCTCTGCTGCATCAAACCTGTTAGTGAGCTGCAGCTGTGAGGAGGAGGTAAGAGGTCATGACCTGAGAATACAAACACTAAGGCAGTACATCTATCTAGTATCTATTCACTTTTTTTTTGTCAACATTTGTTTTGGTCCACTTTTTTGTTGACAATAAAATAAATTGGGAATCAACTTTGTCAAGTTATTTGTCAAACTTTTTTGTGAACAATTTGTTTTTATCAACTTCCTTTTTGGTCAACTTTTTTGAGGACAGAATTACGTCTAAACTGACGCCGTTTTGCATTTCTATAGGTTGTAGATACGAGCATGGTTTTATATACTATCACGTTTAATCGTGTTTTATGCCGTTTGCCAAGACTTGATAAGTGGCTCGTAAAACCAGGAGGTATGGAAACTAAGAACACCATATGTGGTAAACAGCTAATATAACACAACACATTGTATTTCCTTTAACTGGTGGTTATGGATATATAGCTGCTGATCGACAGCTGGAACACAAACCACCAAATACAACACAATCATTCAGATCCAGTCGTCATGACTACACTCCGGAGGGATTCCCCCATCATTTCTTACAGTTTCTCATCAAGGGGGGGGTCTCCTGTCCCCGGGACAAACACACTGCCTGAGGAAGGTTATGTGTATTCTTTTTGTCATTAACTTTTTTCGGACCACTTATTTAATTATTTTGGTGATGATCCGACCTCCATGCTGCTACTCTGGTTCAAACTGCATCCACCAAACAATATGATTTATCTCCACCTCCCCACAATAACCAAAATCTGACTCGTGTGAGATGTCTTTTTTAGCTGTTCTGTCCTCATTCCCTGCGATCTTCTTCGTGCAGTCAGTCAGAATGAATGAATGAATGAATGGGCGTTTCTTTGACTATTTATAGGCAAATATGGGCGTTACGAGTCGATTGTGATTTATAAAGGGACACAGGCGTAGGAAGTGCCGTACGCACTTCCCTCGCCGGTACGCAATGTTTTGTGAATCGGAAAATGTCTGTACCTATTTTTTTGCTTTGTACTACATAAGCAACCTTCCCACGTCAATCCTACGCAAGACGTTATAAATGAGGCCCCTGGTCACCAGATGGTCCTTACCAGATGATGAGTCTTGATGATGAGTCTTGCATCCAAAAAAAAAAAACCCAAAGACTTATATCTTACAAAAACCTTGAGATGAGTCTTATTTTTCAAAATAAAAGCCCCTTAAATGACTGCATCCTTACAATAAGTTTAGATTGATGCTTGTTTTTCAAGATAAAAGCTCCATGAAGTTAATACGTCCTATGAAGAAGCTCCAGGTGATACTTGTTTTTCAAAATAAAAGCCCATTAGAGTTACTGTATCCTTAGGAAGCTCAGGTTGAGGCTTGTTTTTCAAAATAAAAGCCCCAGAAAGAACGATTCCTCCTGCTCTCCATAATGAATGCCTCTCTGTGTAGCCACTCAACAGAATCCATTTACTGAGAACACAAGGGACTGAACTTTGTTGATAGAAATAAAGGTCATTTTGTGAAATCTAGTAAGTAGAGCTGATTATCGCACTTCTTATAAATAAGGTCTGCGGTTAACAAGCTGAAGAGATGATAACGTTTTATTCTACGTCACTAAATACCCCACAGGTGGATTTAAAAACAGAGGTTGATAACAAGTGACTACCCAGCTAGACAGTTTGGTTCTCAACACATTCTGAGAATGTTACCATTCATTGTTCTAGGAATGTTTTCAGCAGGAAGTTTTATTTGGTTCCCAGAACGTTCTTCTGAAAGGTAGGATAACGTTCTCTAAACACATTCTTAAAATGTTTGGTGATAACATCGTTCGAACATTATGCCCTACTATTCTTAAAACGTTTTCATCTGCAAGTTAGATTTTTGTATGTTGCCAGAATGTTATTATTTTAGAGTAGGATAACGTGCTTTATCGTTCCGATTTATCAGAAGTCTTTCTTTTTTTTAAAGCTGTGACGGGCAACTAGTACAGGTCACTGTCGGTGTCACATGTACTGGAGGGGACCCAGAGAGAGAGAGGCACACAGTAGCAACAAACACATGCAAACACTAACAGGGGTTTCAGGGACGGGCAGTGACAGTCGGTCCGTTCTTCTATAAGTCTGTCGGTCTCAAATCTAAAGGGTGCAATAACGATTTTTATCCAATATGCATATACAGCAGCATGGGCGTAGTTTCCACTGGGGACAGGGGGGACATGTCCCCCCCACTTTTCACAATCCCGTTTGTGTCCCCCCCACTTTTCAAATGTGTTTATTAAGACTGAGAGGCTGAGATAACGTCAGTTTAGCCGATGTAAAGGACTCGCTGAGTGATTAGATTGTAAACTTTAGTCTAAGTTATCTCAGTGGGTCTCAAACGGTTTGGTCATCTATGTAAAGAAATATTTCCATCTATTAAATATAGTTGTTCAAAATAAGTTAAGAAATCATTCCAATGTCAGTAAAAAATTAAAAGACACAGTTTAAAAGGGGAGTGATTAGTAAAATATGCATACATAAAAAGAAAGAATGCAGACTAGGTAAGTTTAAGATAGGAGAGAGGAGTATATCAATTATGTGTTATTGGTTGTGAGCATATTCTAATGGTTTTTGGAATATTGAAATGTATACAGTTCTGTTTCATATGAGTGTTGAGAGCTGTATCCATAAATCTTTTAATTTTGCTCTCAAAGTGCACCAGATTGATGCTTTTAACTTCAATTTAAAGACAAAAATCTTCTCCTCATTATATATACTACACATTTTTCTTGGATTTGTTAACACTATAGTCCCTAATATATTTGTAGAAAGGCAGGAAATTGAATTAAATTGAGAAAAATGTTTCATTGCGGAGGACCCCCTGTTTTGTGTCCCCCCCACTTCTCAAACCAAAGTTACACCCTTGTACAGCGGACACTGTTTATACGCAGCCCTCACAAACCACACACGGCCAGATAGCTTATCCAACAGTTAGAACCTACATACGAGACACAACCTTTATAGTCAGAAAAGAAAAGTGACTATTTTCTGAAGAAGGTCATCACCAAATATTTTAAGAATGTTTTTAGAGAACGTTATCCTACCTTTCAGAAGAACATTCTGGGAACCAAAATAAAACGTCCCGCTGAAAACATTCCTAGAACAACGAATGGTAACAAACATTTCTAGCTGGGAACTCACACATGCCCCGCAAACATGCAATATCTGCTTACAGCTTATCATGAATTACGAAAATCTGATTTTTTTAAAACATCCTTTTCAAACAAATGCAACAACTTGTGTTTTATGACAACTTCTGCTCAATTATGTTTGTTTTTTAAAGCGCTCTACAAATAAATCTCACGTTGACGATGACCGTGTTAATATTTCGCATCACAGGAACGTTTTATAAAAAAAGAGTAACCTCCTGAAAACCTATAAAAAACGTTCTGTCATCTCAGGCCTCAATAACATCCTGAACACATTTACTGAATGTTGCTTGGAGAATGTTCTTCTTTGGTTATCATGTAACATTGAGGGAACGTTTTATAAAGAACATCTTTAATGTGTTACCCCAACAACGTTCAAAACATCCTTAGAATGTTGCAGGTTGCAAAACGTTCCACCTTTGTTAACATATCACATTAAAGGAACGTTTTATAAAACCCTTTCTGTCATCTCAGGCCTCAATAACATGGAGCTAATTTCCTGCCATAACTCCACAAACAAACTAAACAGGTTTTACTAATGCCTCATGATTCACTAACAAACACAATGTGGTTTGCAAATACAAAACACCATCTACAAACTAATGCATTTAGTTTTGCAAAGAAAAAACGTATCTATCAAATAAACACATACCATTTTCCTAATAAATCATGTTTCATAGACATATTCAGCTTAGGTTTTACAAGTACACAACTTTTTTTTACAAGTACAAAACTTTTTCTTCTCACGGCGGAATATTACTGCCAAAAGTCACCACAAGTTCTTATTAAAACTTACTTTTACTGTGTACTTAGTGAGTAATCCTCTGTCAGAGTCCCCTCCATAGTACATAATGCATGTTTGCTGCTATCTTTGATGAATGATAAAAAGACTATTTTACCATAAGTTCTTAATGAAATTGAGACTGCTGGACTCAGTATTCTTACACTTACTATCACAATACATTGAAGTACTTCTAGTGTGTGTTTTTTTTTTCCCTCTGTCAAAGTCCCCTCCTGAGAACAAAATCAAGCCACTTCTTCTAAGTTTGATGAGGGGAAAAAAGATGTTTGCCATTAGTTCTTCGTGAGATTGACACTGTTGGACTCAGTACTAGTACCACAAGTACTATGAAGTACTTTTACTGTGTACTTTTTGAGTACTGCTCCGTCAATGTCCCCTCCTGAGTACTAGAATGCATGTTTCTCTGCTATTTTG
The DNA here is from genome assembly GCA_012861695.1 of Trematomus loennbergii. Lineage (NCBI taxonomy): Eukaryota > Metazoa > Chordata > Actinopteri > Perciformes > Nototheniidae > Trematomus > Trematomus loennbergii. Next base: position 249,331 of record JAAOOA010000350.1, on the reverse strand, counting down.
AATAAGCGTTAAAACACCTTTCTTCATGAGACTTATATTGTTGGACAGAGTATTTTAAGAGGATGGTAGACATGATATCAGCACTAGTACCGCAGCAGCAGCATTTTACACCATGCAAAGTCTTTAGAGTCTGGCCTGGATAGCTGGTCTATCCTTCAGCAAAGTGACGCACCCTTGTGACTCTTGTTGGCCTCTTATGGGGCTGCTGTCTTTTAAAATATGATTATTTCTCTGCTCCTAGTTCATTCCTCTCAGATTCTTCCATCAGTCCCAGTCATTGCATGTCAGTCAATAGAGCTTCGAAAAATGTGTCCAATTCAACAAAGTCTTTTTTGAAGGTCAGAGCTAAATTATAGATTGTTTGATTGTGTGAGAAAATAAATCCACATCCTCCTATGAAACGTATTTTATTTCCATTTTCATGTTATACATATAATTACTTGTATTAGATGTTGAACCACATGCTGGATATCTTCCCCAGCCTCAAGGAAATACAATACAATTAATGGATTCATAATTTTAAATGTTTATAAAAATGTATAAATTAATAATGTTTGGTGCAAACATTATTAATTTAAATATAAAATGAAAAAAAAGTTTACTTTTGAAATGATTTCTCACAAAAACCTTTCTAAATTATAGTAAATTATTAAAAAAGGTTTCGTCAATATACATTTTTCTGCCTAAAATAGTTAAAATTGAACATAAACTATATCAAACACCACATCCATGGCAATTATCCCATTTTTGCCCGCTATTTCAATTGACTTTGGTTGAAGTTAATACAAATATTGATATTATAATATATATATATATAGCATATCATTGATGCAGTCTTTCTGAACACTTTTAAAATACTGCAAATGAAGAATATTTGTAATGTTTTGCACAGATCGTGCCTTAACTTGAATTTGAAAACACGTGGCAACTTTATTAATACAGCAGATGAAAAGATTTGTGGAAGGATAAATTCTTCATGGGCTTCAATGGCTCTCGAGATAAAGGGCGTTTTATGTTTGCTTGTTATCCTCAGATAGTGGTTTGTTTAAATAACTAGTGACATTTTAATAAATATTGCAAAAAAGGGCTCCAAAAAAGGCATATATATATATATAACCTGGCCGGCTTAACCAGTCTGTATTTCTTCAAGCACCACAAGATTCATAGTTTATAAAGTACAATTCTGGGCCATTGATTGTGTAATTTCTCCAAACACATACAGTAAAAATGCCTGTTTTGAAGCCTTAAAATGATTACTGGAAAAGTACACAATAAGTACTTCATAGTACTTGTGGGGGTTTCAGTAGTACTGAGTCCAACAGGATCAATCTCACGAAGAACTAATGGCAACAAAAAATAATTCCCTCATCAAACTTAGCAGAAGTGGCTTGCTTTTGTTCACAGGAGGGGACTTTGACAGAGTCTTTCTAAAAAAATACACAGTAAAAGTACTTCAATGTATTGTTGGTAGCAGTCAACTAGTACCGAGTCCAACAGTATCAGTTTCAGAACGTATGGTAAAAAATATTTGTATCACTCATTGAATATAGCAGGAAAGAAAATGAAGAGCAGCTGATTGACCGAGTGCAGAATCGCTGTATCGTTTAAATCTCCTAACAATGTTGTCCATTTTACCCAAAGGCTTATTATATTTACAGCCCTAATAACATTCATTTTCTGGGCTCAATATGCGTCTTGGCTGTTTTCGTTGTGATCGCTAAATTCACCTTGTGTATAATATTATCACTATAACACTGACCCAGATCGCTGGATCGCGAGAAACACCTGCCATCAGGCTGGCAAGGGCTGTTCCATGCTCTGCTCAACCTCT
>JAAOOA010000350.1:137500-242500 GCA_012861695.1 Trematomus loennbergii | reverse complement strand
GCGCGTCGTCCGGCCCGCGCGCACCGTGCCGCTGAACGGCCGCAGGTGGCACGTGTTACTCCCGGTGGGAGAGGAGATCCTCCAGAACAGATCCTTCATCTTCTTGCGGAACTCGCGGCGCATGAGGCAGTAAAGCACCGGGTTCAGGCAGCTGTTGGTGTGCGCGAGGCACACGGTCACCGGGTGCACGTAGGTGTGCACCATGTAGTACGTCCGGTCCCAGTTCACCACGTTGAACTTCACCAGCACGCCCCAGAAGGTGATGGCGTGGTTGGGCATCCAGCAGAGGAAGAAGGACAGCACCACGATGGTGACCGAGCGCGTGACCCTGGAGCGGCGCTTCACCTGGTTGTTGTTCATGCTGCGGAGGCGCACGAAGCGCAGCAGCATCAGGTAGCACGCGCTGACGATCAGCATCGGGAACACGAAGGCCACGAGGATCTTCTGCAGGTGTAGAGCGCGAGCCACGACTGACCGTCCGGAAAGCCCAGCAGACAGAGCCGCTCTCCCGCTACGCTCTTCACCGTGGAGAACACGGCGGTGGGCAGTGACGCAGCCGTGGCGCACACCCACAGCCCCAAGATCACCACGCGCACCGGGCACACGCGCCTCCGGGTCCGGTCCTTCAGCGCGGACGCCACGGCCCAGTAGCGCGTGACGCTCATGGCGGTGAGGAAGAAAACGCTCGCGTACATGTTCATCACGGTCACGGACAGGATGATCTTGCACATGGCGTTCCCAAAGGGCCAGCTGAAGTCACGCGCCGTGTCCACCGCCCAGAAGGGCAGCGTGAGGACGAACTGGAAGTCCGTGACGGCCAGGTTGAGGATGAACAGGTTGATGCTAGAGCGCTTCTTCCTGCCACGGCGCGCCTTCATCAGGAAGAACACGAGGAGGTTCCCCAGGAGCCCCGCGGCGCACACGCCCGAGTACACGATGGAGATGATGATGCGCAGCGCGGGGGATCCGTCCGCGGGCACGTCGATGTCATCCAGGCTGCTGAAAGAGGAGCGGTTCCACGCGGAGCTGTTGTGGGTCTCGCCATCCTCTCCTCGCGCTCATGTTACCGGAGCCGCTCTGAAGTGTCACCAGCGCGAGGCTCCCCGGATCACTGAGAGCCCCGCGCGCGCGCAGCTCACTTTATGATGTGCTGCTGCTGCTGCGGGTGCCCGAGGAGGCGCGTAACCGACAGGGGGGACTGGCGTGTCATGGAGGAGACACACACACATACATACATACACACACACACACACACACACACACGCACACACACACACACACACACACACACACACACACAACACACACACACACACACACACACACACACACACACACACACACACACACACACACACACACACACACACACACTTGTTGCAGCATAATGTCTCTCTTGGTATTCATCTTGTATTGAAGATGAGTTAATCTCTTTATCTTTATTCACAGTTGGACGTTTTCCAGATAATTAAAACCATTAAATTAATCTCCCATTTGAATCTCTTTCAATTATTCATTAAGCTTTCTTTACGATCAGAACTTGTTGTTAATGTTTTAAAGTGAATTGCTGCACCCCGAGTACATCAAATCCAATGAAAGCAGCTAAGTGTTTAAAATAAAAGGTGATAATGAATCTGAATCTGAGTCGTTGTGAAATCTGTTAAATGGACGATTTTATTTAATGTGTCTTTGCTAAATTTAGCTCTTCCAGAAGTGACCAGAAGCCAGATGGCCCCCGGCTGCATTTTCCCATCATGCTCTGATCCTCTCTGCAGGGTCTCATTGAGCACACCATGCAGCTGCTCCACAAGACACCTCGAGAGAGGAGAGAGAGAGAGACAGAGAGAGAGAGACAGTAGCATGTGTCCAGCTCTCCACTGGAGGACACCTAGAGAGAGAGAGAGAGAGAGAGAGAGAGAGAGAGAGAGACAGTAGCATGTGTCCAGCTCTCCACTGGAGGACACCTAGAGAGAGAGAGAGAGAGAGAGAGAGAGAGAGAGAGAGAGGAGAGAGAGAGAGAGAGAGAGAGAGAGAGAGAGAGACAGTAGCATGTGTCCAGCTCTCCACTGGAGGACACCTAGAGAGAGGGAGAGAGAGAGAGACAGTAGCATGTGTCCAGCTCTCCACTGGAGGACACCTAGAGAGAGAGAGAGAGAGAGAGAGTAGCATGTGTCCAGCTCTCCACTGGAGGACACCTAGAGAGAGAGAGAGAGAGAGAGAGAGAGACAGTAGCATGTGTCCAGCTCTCCACTGGAGGACACCTAGAGAGATGGAGAGAGAGAGAGACAGTAGCATGTGTCCAGAGTAGTATTACCAATGCTGTTTCAATCACATTAGTATGCATACAAAAGTGACAGGTCACACCTTCTAAGTCCCGCCCCCTAATTATGCTAATGAGCCCCCTTTGATATGCTAATGAGCCCCTTTGTTCGAGGTGTTATCGCGTACAGGTGTTACATCCTCCCAGGTAGCCCCCACCCCTCTCAGCCCACCCCCCTCCCCCTCACATACAGGTGTCACATCCGCCCTGTCGCCCCCACCTCTCTCAGCCCCCACCCTCTCAGCCCCACCCTCTCAGCCCCCACCCCTCTCAACCCACCACCCTCCTCCTCCCCCTCCTGTTCAGTCAGCAGGTCCGTTACAGTTTAAATCTTACGGACAAAATTTGAAAAGTGCCGGTCAAAGGTCTTCTCTGTTATTTATTGAGCTTTTGAAACAAATTGATTTGATTCGATATTAAACCAACTAATTATAGTAGACAATTAACTATTCAAACGTGTACAGTAATTTACAATAACACGGGAATAATAAACGGAGCGCTCTCCCCTCTCCTGACATACGCCAGTATCATGCAGCTCGCGGATCTGATAATGAGTGACCCGACAGTAAAACGAAACATATCTATAAATAGTTTAGGTAGTTTGAGAGGTAATTAAAATAGCTACGTGTGATATCTGAAGAGTGTGTTTTGTTCCGCTCACCGCATGCAGAGATGCATGTCGGCTCGTCAGCAGCACCGGGTCTCTCCTGTCAGATTAGACTTTACTAGCGTTTATACCCATATCGATCAGATCTAGCTAGTTCTAGCTAATGATATGACTACCTGCTTATTAAAAGACACCTAAACAATAAGCGTCACTATGCAACGGGGTGAGGCCACAAAGTATAGTACAGCATTATGCATTTTGTTTACATGCCCACCGGACCCCCGAGGCATTACCAACAGATCAACGCGCAATCAACCCATACAGGACATCTCTTGCTACACATTATGTGTAGACATTATAATTGACTATTCTTGTCTGTCACATACTCTTTTGTCTGTCACACACTATTCTTGTATGTCACATAAGTGGTGCAACTGATGTGGTATTGCGCTAAAGGGGATATCATTCTGACCGGAGAGATTTCGATTTGCCGGTCTTCAGCATATTTTACCGGCCACAGTCCGGTAATTACCGGCTAACGGGAACTCGGGGGTGGAGACAATGAGGCTTGATTTGGATCTGATCTGGAAAAACTCTGGTAAGTGCTTTTATCATTATAATATCATGTCCTTATTTAATGTTGTTTTGTGTGTGTGTGTGTGTACAACGAAGTCTCTTTGAGAGGAAAATTATAATTTAAAGATCTTAATACCCCCTTATTGTTTAATTACTTCACACAACTATTAAAGAATCCCTATATGAAGTTACATGAGGCTACATTTACTGGGTGCTTCCCTAGATGATGTAAATATCATGTGTGAAATCGGGGGTGACCCCCGTCCCAGATAGAATCATCCCTCTGTCACGCCCCCCTTCAGCAGTTCTGGGGCGACCCCCAACACCGCTGCAGTCTGAGAGCCAGGCATATGCTGTGATGTCAGAAGATAGAGGTGGGGGGTGGAGTGAGCTAGGTAAAAAAAAAGAAATCCAGTGCAAACTAGATAAAAGCCAGTCATTTCCACTCACCAAGTCACCTAAACTTTCAAAAACGTATGCACTACGACATTAACTTGGTCAAATGTAATATGTCTTTCTGAAAATGTGGCGAATGGTGTGTTTTTCAATTAAGCAACCATAACAAATGAAAATGTGTTTTATTTTTGCTTTCATATATAGTAATAGTATTAACTCCTTTGACTAGACTACTAAAATAAGACGTTTCACTGTTAAATAAAAATGGAAGTAGAAAATCGAGATAATGATGAGGTTCGTTATGTATCCAGTAACTATGAACAGCAGTTGAAAATGTTATTTAACCCTTTAACTCTAATAGACAAATCTAAAATAGCCTCTAGCTTATCTATAAGTTTGTGATTTTAACACTTATTCACTGACACAAGGCAGATTTTGGCTTTTTTCTCATGCCAAGATACTTTAGACACACTTTGAGGTATGCAAAACCTTAAAACTAGAAAATGAAGTACATTGTCTGATTAGATTTTTTCTTAAAGACTGTTTCTCTAAAAGGCAAGTTTGTGATTTTTAACACTTATTTACTTTTTTTTCTCTTTTCTTGTGTTACCAAGATACTTTTAGATACACTTTGATGTATGCAACACTTAACAAAAGGGTATAATATGAAGTACTTTGTAAGGAATGGGGGTTTCTTTAATACCCCGTTTTTTATTTTTAAAAACACTTGTACAGTTAAATAATGTAGGTTTTCTCTGATATTTTAGTTATTTTCAGCTACCAAGATACTTTTTTGATACACTTTATGTAGGAACATTTGGCAACTGGTAGAATGTCAATTATTTTGTAATAAAATGTATTTTCTTAAAGACTGTGACTCTAAAAGGGAAGTTTTTTTTTTTTTCTCCCGTTGTCTTTCACTTACTTTTTGGATACAGTTTTATGTATGACAACTTTACAACTGGTAGAAAGTTAAGTACTTTTTCTGAACAGATTTTCTTTAAGACTGTGACTCTTAAAGGTAAGACAATCCAGTTTTATGGAAGTAACTTAAATTATTTTTTTGTTTTTTCTCCTACAAAGATACTTATAGTTACACTTTAATGGATGCAAAACTTTATAACTTGGTAAAATATTCATTATTTTGTAATGAATTGAGTTTTCTTTTTTGTTTTTGTTTTTCAACATACTATTGTACACAATGACTTTTCCATATATATATATATATATATATTTTTTTTTTCAGACAAACTATACTTTGACTTTTTCCGTAAAATCGTGACAAACTATTACTTATTCTTAAATTTGACCTCTTGCTGCTTGGTTGGAAATGATAGATGAAAAAGCTACAAAGCTTAAAGAACTTTTCTAAAAACTCTCAATTCTACAGATGACTCCCCCCACTCAACGCAATAAGTCCACCCCCCACTCAGCAAATCATCTAAAACGAAGGACCCCACTAAGACGACCGTTGAAAACTAGCCAGGGATCTGAGAAAAACCAAGTCTCCCCCCGCGAGTTGCAGCCAGGAACAAACTCCTGGACTACTATCGTCCCACCATTGTGGACACCCAAATCTTGCAGTACTACAGCTGCTGATGTTACTCCTGGGGCCAAGACGTCTCTGTTTTTGAACATAGTGAAATCGGAGTTGGTTGATATTCTGGAGAGGGTGCTGCATCGGTACAGAGAAGAAATCTGCAATGGATGCCGAGTCAGTCACCCGGCCAGAGGCAACACGATTGTGTGAATGACATTCCAGAATATTTCTTCAGAAACAATTACAACGCGTTAATGAAAAGACTTTGGCTCGCCGACTTCATTACTGCGATTGACCAGAGTCTTAATGATAAAACATTTACACGGCTGAATGGAGGATCCAAGGCGCTTCGGAGGCTTTTCTGCACAATCTCAAAACTGCAGACGCCTCAAGGAGAGACTTGAAAAGATCCATGCCGAGCTGGATGGAGAGGAAGAAGACTAATAACCAGCGGTTGATTGAAGCCAGGGATTTTTTTTCGATACTTTGACTTTTCTTTAAAGTAAAATAAAAATGGGTAACTACTATGGAAAACAATCTGTATATTCTATCAGAATGCAGTCAATACCTGTTTAATAAGTGTGTTGTTGATGACGATTGAAAACAGAATGAGTAGTGATCCCCGTGTAAACAGAACGGCTGAAGTTTGTAAACTAGAAGACATTTTGGATATCGTTCATTCTGGCAGTACTATTCCGGGTCATTGGGAAACGATTGTAAACGAAACATTTAAAGTGGTACTGGAATCTTCATTTTCCGAAACATTCTGTAACATTACCGAAGAAATGAAACAAACACCAAAAGTGTATCATGTGCTCGCATTGTATGCTCTGTTTGTAGATGTAATGCATCTTTGTGTCAAAAACAGCATACACATGAATACTTTGGCCAAAGTGCAAAAACTCCATTATAATATTTCCCTTCATCTGGGGGATTCTATGCTGGAGAAGATCCTGGGGATGTTGCAATCAGTATAAATGTATTATTGATTCCTATGGGGTGAAAACAATAAATTGTAAATATGAAATTCTGCAAATAAAAAAAGTGTTTTTTACATTTAAAAAAAACTGTTGTCTTCAAATCATAGTATAGCATTTCCTACATATCATTTTTAAAAAGAGTCACAGTGTAGAATGTCCAAACATTTAATTTAAAAGTACTAGTATAGTATGTTAAAAGTATCTTGAAAAAAGTCCAAGTATAGTATGTAGTTAAGAAATATATTATATAGTTTTGTCTGCAATGTCAGTATAGGATCTCTAATAAAAAATTAAAAAATTAGAGAAAGTCATAGTATAGTTTGACAAAAAGATCCTGAAAAAGTCATGACATCGTGTGTTGAAATGGTTTTTGAATAAACACATCAGTATTTTAAAAAGTAAAATTGTATCAAGTGCATCAGACAACTCAAATTACTCCATTTGAACCATATTATAAATAAGTAAAGAATGGTCATAGTATATAGCAGGGGTGTTTAATAGTTTTCTGTGTGTCGGTGTTTCTGTGTTTCAGTGTTTCAGTGTTTCAGGGTTTGGTGTTTCAGTGTTTCAGTGTTTCAGTGTTTCAGTGTTTCAGTGTTTTGTGTTTCAGTGTTTCAGTGTTTCAGTGTTTCAGTGTTTTTGTGTTTCTGTGTGTTTTTGTTGTCAGTGTTTCAGTATTTCAGTATTTCAGTGTTTGTGTTTCAGTGTTTCAGTGTTTCAGTGTTTTGTGTGTCAGTGTTTCAGTGTTTCAGTGTTTTGCGTGTCAGTGTGTCAGTGTTTACAGCCTTTCTTTGCTCTGATCAATCCCCAGGGATCCTCCCCTGGAAGGAATATAGCAGGATGAGAGAAAAACATTTAAAAAACGTATCTTAGAAGTGGCTATAGCATTTGATGCAATTCTAAAAGATAGTCAGATTCCTAAAAAGTTACAAACGGATGCTGGAAAATAATTATTTGTTTCTTCAGCAAGGCTTCAAAAATCTTGTTAAATAATTATTATTTTAAAAGTTCTTTAAGCTTTGTAGCTTTTTCATCTATCATTTCCAACCAAGTAGCAAGAGGTCAAATGTAAGAATAAGTAATAGTTTGTCACGATTTTACGGAAAAAGTCAAAAGTATAGTTTGTCTGAAAAAAAAAAAAAAAAAATATATATATATATATGGAAAAGTCATTGTGTACAATAGTATGTTGAAAAACAAAAAAGAAAACTCAATTCATTACAAAATAATGAATATTTTACCAAGTTATAAAGTTTTGCATCCATTAAAGTGTAACTATAAGTATCTTTGTAGGAGAAAAAACAAAAAAATAATAATTTAAGTTACTTCCATAAAACTGGATTGTCTTACCTTTAAGAGTCACAGTCTTAAAGAAAATCTGTTCAGAAAAAGTACTTACTTTCACCAGTTGTAAAGTTGTCATACATAAAACTGTATCCAAAAAGTAGTGAAAGACAACGGAGAAAAAAAAAAAAAACTTCCCCTTTTAGAGTCACAGTCTTTAAGAAAATACATTTTATTACAAATAATTGACATTCTACCAGTTGCCAAATGTTCCTACATTAAAGTGTATCAAAAAAGTATCTTGGTAGCTGAAATAACTAAAATATCAGAGAAAACCTACATTGTTTAACTGTACAAGTGTTTTTAAAAATAAAAAACGGGGTATTAAAGAAACCCCCATTCCTTACAAAGTACTTCATTTATACCCTTTTGTTAAGTGTTGCATACATCAAAAGTGTATCTAAAAGTATCTTGGTAACACAAGAAAGAGAAAAAAATAATAAGTGTTAAAAATCATTAAAAAAACTGTTGTCTTCAAATCATAGTATAGTATTTCCTACATATCATTTAAAAAAAGAGTCACAGTGTAGAATGTCCAAACATTTAATTTAAAAGTACTAGTATAGTATGTTAAAAGTATCTTGAAAAAAAGTCCAAGTATAGTATGTAGTTAAGAAATATATTATAAAAGTATATCTAAAAGTATCTTGGTAACACAAGAAAAGAGAAAAAAAGTAAATAAGTGTTAAAATCACAAAACTTGCCTTTTAGAGAAACAGTCTTTATGAAAAATCTAATCAGACAATGTACTTCATTTTCTAGTTTTAAGGTTTTGCATACCTCAAAGTGTGTCTAAAAGTATCTTGGCATGAGAAAAAAGCCAAAATCTGCCTTGTGTCAGTGAATAAGTGTTAAAATCACAAACTTATAGATAAGCTAGAGGCTATTTTAGATTTGTCTATTAGAGTTAAAGGGTTAAATAACATTTTCAACTGCTGTTCATAGTTACTGGATACATAACGAACCTCATCATTATCTCAATTTTCTACTTCCATTTTTATTTAACAGTGAAACGTCTTATTTTAGTACAGTCTAGTCAAAGGAGTTAATACTATTACTATATATGAAAGCAAAAATAAAACACATTTTCATTTGTTATGGTTGCTTAATTGAAAAACACACCATTCGCCACATTTTCAGAAAGACATATTACATTTGACCAAGTTAATGTCGTAGTGCATACAAGGTAATAGACTTAACGATTTGCACTGCTGCTTCTCTCGCGTTTCAGTGATCGGTTTATCGTTCAATTCACATTGCCCAAGTAGATGTTTAGGGGTCTCTTGGAAGTAAATGAATGCATTTTTTATATCAGATAAGTGCATTAACATCACTTGCAAATTCTCTATCCTTTCACCCGCAACGATTATAATCTGCTTTGCTTCTTCTTCGGTTTCACCATTATTAGCTCTGAATGTAATCCTTTCTGGGGCTTCTTGTGCTTCTTGTGGTCTGTTGAATACCTGGCATAGGATTTGTTTAGCTGTAAGGACGGGTACCATATAATTGTCTTCAAAAGCTTTGTCTATGTCATCACACGTTTTGGCATATCCTTCGCTGTAATGACAACCGATACTAGAATAGAGATCCTCCAACAGTCTTTAATACATGTTCTGGCACTGTCGCCAATTTGGGTAATTCCATAGTATCGTGCTTTTTCTCTCATTATATTGAAGCAAAGCTCTGCCATTACTTTTGGTATTTGTTCAACACATTCGCAGCAGTCGGTTAGCGGTAGATGATCTATAAGATTATTATGATCCGGTAATGGCTCTACAACACTATCAGCATCTTCTATAGTTGTTGAAATTTCTTCACTTTGTTCCTTTTTCTTTTCACCTTCCTTCTTTTTGTCTTTTTCCGTCTTATTGTCCCTTTTCTTTTCATTCGCATTCTGCGTTTGCTTTTCATTTTTATTTTTCTTCGGTTTTCTTACTTTGCTTTTCTTTTCTGCTAATTGTCGTTTGCGATCTTGGCGAGTTGTATGAGATATATTGTTTCTATAAAGGTTATCTATAATTCTTCATATGTCATTTTATCATAGTCCTCTTTTGTCCTAAAGACCTTACATGGATATGATATAGAGGAAAGCTCTTCTTCGGGAACATCCTCTCCTTACTTTGTAACATCCAGTCATTAAGCCCTTATCCGTTATCCTGGTGATAATAAGGGTAGGCTACAGCAGACTTGGTTTTTCTCAGATCCATGGCTAGTTTTCAACGCTCGTCTTAGCGGGGTCCTTAGTTTTGGATGATTTGCTGAGTGGGGTGGGACTTATTGCGTTGGGTGGGGGGAGTCATCTGTAGAAATGAGAGTTTCTTTCACCCGTATAATGTCCCTCGCTGACTCTTGTTAAAAAGTTATTTTTCATCTATCATTTTCAACCAAGCAGCATGAGGTCAAATTTAATAAGTAATAGTTTGTCACGATTTTACGGGAAAAAGTCAGAGCGCAATGTCACATCTTAAAGACAGCTTGAACTGGATAGATGGTTAGTCTTTTTTCAAACATACCATATGTTCTGCATGTTAGTATATTTGGCCAAATCGGGTTAGGCCCTACTGCCCCACTCCCTCAATAGGGAAGTCACGCTTTGGGAAGAGGTGTTTAATTTCACAGATCTGACTTGATTGCTGTTGTGATGGCTGAAGTAAGAGGGACGGGGGAGGAAAATTCAGAGGTGAAGAAGCAGAAAGATAACTTGTTTGTAACGGACAGCACGTCAGTTTCAGGAAAGATGACACCGGTTTTATGCATGACATGCCAAATATCCTGAAGCCCTACAAAAAAAAAAGTATATTGTGCTGAAAATATCGCAAAAAGTCCTAATATTGTATAATGTAATAGTTGCATGTTGTATTTTGATAAAAATCACTGTATATTCAAAAATATAATGGAGAGAAAAAATATATATATATATCACAGTATGTTGAAAAATATGAAAAAAGTAATGTTGTGTTAAAATAACATGAAAGAAATCAAAAGTAAAGCATCTAAAATCATATATTTAAAAAAATAGGGGGGTGTGAGGGGAGACAGTCTCACACATCCAGACTCCATTTTTCATGAAGAGCCTCAGACGGAGGGTCTGAACCCGGCACAGATACTGCACCCGTTTCTTGACTGGCGCTCCCGACGGATGGCGGTAAGTTGTCACAGGCGTCTCGCTGATTAAACCCATATCGATGCGTCTCTTTGCCATTTTCGTTTTTGAAAGTTTAGGTGACTTGGTGAGTGGAAATGACTGGCTTTTATCTAGTTTGCACTGGATTTCTTTTTTTTTACCTAGCTCACTCCACCCCCCACCTCTATCTTCTGACATCACAGCATATGCCTGGCTCTCAGACTGCAGCGGTGTTGGGGGTCGCCCCAGAACTGCTGAAGGGGGGCGTGACAGAGGGATGATTCTATCTGGGACGGGGTCACCCCCGATTTCACACATGATATTTACATCATCTAGGGAAGCACCCCAGTAAATGTAGCCTCATGTAACTTCATATAGGGATTCTTTAATAGTTGTGTGAAGTAATTAAACAATAAGGGGGTATTAAGATCTTTAAATTATAATTTTCCTCTCAAAGAGACTTCGTTGTACACACACACACACACAAAACAACAATTAAAAAGGACATGATATTATAATGATAAAAGCACTTACCAGAGTTTTTCCAGATCAGATCCAAATCAAGCCTCATTGTCTCCACCCTCGAGTTCCCGTTAGCCGGTAATTACCGGACTGTGGCCGGTAAAATATGCTGAAGACCGGCAAATCTAAATCTCTCCGGTCAGAATGATATCCCCTTTAGCGCAATACCGCATCAGTTGCACCACTTATGTGACATACAAGAATAGTGTGTGACAGACAAAAGAGTATGTGACAGACAAGAATAGTCAATTATAATGTCTACACATAATGTGTAGCAAGAGATGTCCTGTATGGGTTGATTGCGCGTTGATCTGTTGGTAATGCCTCGGGGGTCCGGTGGGCATGTAAACAAAATGCATAATGCTGTACTATACTTTGTGGCCTCACCCCGTTGCATAGTGACGCTTATTGTTTAGGTGTCTTTTAATAAGCAGGTAGTCATATCATTAGCTAGAACTAGCTAGATCTGATCGATATGGGTATAAACGCTAGTAACAGGGCGGATGTGACACCTGTATGTGAGGGGGGGGGGTGGGCTGAGAGGGGTGGGGGCTACCTGGGAGGATGTAACACCTGTACGCGATAACACCTCGAACAAAGGGGCTCATTAGCATATCAAAGGGGGCTCATTAGCATAATTAGGGGGCGGGACTTAGAAGGTGTGACCTGTCACTTTTGTATGCATACTAATGTGATTGAAACAGCATTGGTAATACTACTGTCCAGCTCTCCACTGGAGGACACCTAGAGAGAGGGAGAGAGAGAGACAGTAGCATGAGTCCAGCTCTCCACTGGAGGACACCTAGAGAGAGAGAGAGAGAGAGAGACAGTAGCATGTGTCCAGCTCTCCACTGGAGGACACCTAGAGAGAGAGGGAGAGAGAGAAGACAGAGAGGGAGAGAGAGACAGTAGCATGAGTCCAGCGCTTCACTGGAGGACACCTAGAGAGAGAGAGAGAGAGAGAGAGAGAGAGAGAGAGAGAGAGAGAGAGAGAGAGAGAGAGAGAGAGAGAGAGAGAGAGAGAGAGAGGGGAGAGAGAGACAGTAGCATGAGTCCAGCGCTTCACTGGAGGACACCTAGAGAGAGAGAGAGAGAGAGAGAGAGAGAAGAGAGAAGAGAGAGAGAATAGCATGAGTCCAGCTCTTCACTGGAGGACCGATATGTTTATTATGCATGAAATGGGTTAAAAAAGGTTTAATTTCAGCATGTCAGTGCCTAAAGATAGACTACATCTGAATTCTAAAATAGCCCATTAATTAAAAACATGGTTCTGCATTTATCTGAAGAGTTGTCCTCACTGTGGTCATTGAGTTGCCAAAGAAGTGCAAATAAAATGATGTGTTATACCTTTGACAAATGCTTGAAATGAAGACTGATCTATTAATAGTTCCGTACATGGGAGGCGTGTGGCGCAGTGGGTTGTGCGTTGGTGTTGGGATCAGGGGGTCACAGGTTCAAACCCCACTGCAGTCAGCATGTCGTTGTGTCCCTGAGACACTTCACCCCAAAGTGCTCCTGTGGGGATTGCCCACAGTACTGAGTATGTAAGTCTCTTTGGATAAAAGCGTCTAACAAGTAACATGTCATGTAATGTATTAATGTAACGTCTAAAAGTCAACTAGAAAACCCCAAACAGTATAAATGTATAGTAAAGCCTCTGTTTTAAGGCATGCAGACGAAGCAGTAGAAGCTGCAGTCTTTTTTCCAAAAGCAGAATTGTGTGATCGGGTTGCTCTTCTTCCGATTTCCACATTTGACACACTGTACCTTGGTTGTACTTCGTCTTGCATGTCATCTGTTGTTTCCATATCCAGCGCTCCTTCAGTTATTGTTCTTGACCGAAGCTGCCTTTCTGAACCAATCTCTTGATGAAGATCCTTTGGTTTTTAAATACACTACAGTTTTTCCTAAATGTATTTGATGCATTGGGAAAAACCAAGTTAGAGAAGTTTCCTCACTGAAGCATTTAAGCTGCCGAAATGTACAAATACAATTATTAAATTCAAAGAAATAACGTAAGCCTACGAAATAAAATACTTCAGTAAATACCCCACTGGTGAATTTACAGTAAGAACGGCTGTTGCTAACAAGTGTCTATTGAATTTTGCAAATGTAATTGTTACCAAATTCCCATTTATACTAGCAATTTGGGAATGATTGAGATTTGTAATTCTGAATTGGAATTTTGATTTGGTAACAACAACATGGAATTGACATTTTGAATTTTAATACCGAATTGGATTCTGGAATTAGATATGGAAACTGGAATCTGAATTTTAAATAAGCCCAGCAGTTAAGGAAATTACAATTGAGGAAACTTCTCTCACTTGGTTTTCCCAATGCATCAAATTCAAAGGATGTGTTCGGTATTTTCAATTTGTCTTTTAGACGTGTACGGAACTATTAATAGATCAGTCTTCATTTCAAGCATTTGTCGAAGGTATAACACATCATTTTATTTGCACTTCTTTGGCAACTCAATGAGGACAACTCTTCAGATAAATGCAGAACCATGTTTTTAATGAATGGGCTATTTTAGAATTCAGATGTAGTCTTTCTTTAGGCACTGACATGCTGAAATTAAACCTTTTTTAACCCATTAACTGTCAGAATAAACATATCTGTCCTCCAGTGAAGCGCTGGACACATACTGTCTCTTTCTACTAACATTTTGTATTACAATTACATTTCCACTCTTACATGAGTGTACATGACAGGAATACGGCACTGAAGGTCGCACATTCTCACCCAAACATAGCCATGTGAGTTGTTTCCTAAACACTTTGTGCGAAAACAAATAATTTATCAGCGAAACTCACAAAAAAGGACAAAATAACTTTTGAAAAGAAGTCACGTTCTATGTATAAATCAAATAGCTGCTGCTTGAGGTGAAGTAAATCAAACGTGTTATTTATTCCGTATTTGTCTTCTGAGGTTTTGTGTCGCTGCATCTCAGGAAGGGCAGACGACTTCTTTCTGTCTGTGGTTACGACCTCTCGGATAAAAAGCCTTCTCCTCTGATGCCTCGGTCTACATTTGGTCCAGATGAATGGCTGGAATAATTTAAACGTGGCCAAAGAGTCCTGACAGATGGTGTGTGTGCTCTGATCCTTCCCCCAGGAGATAGAGCCGGTCGAGTTATGAGAGTGTGACCAATCCACTCTGCAGAAATGTATTTCTATCAAGAAGAGCCACTACAACAGAACAGAAAACTAAGGTTGACTTTAAAGACACATATTACTCTCATGTCGAGGTTAATATGAGTAATTATACGTGTATATTTACATGTCTCCATGCTTTAATGTTCAAAAAGCTCTTTATTTCTCTCATACTGCCTGTGCTGCAGCACCTCTTTTCACCCTCTGTCTGAAACCAGAGCCCAGTCTGCTCTGATTGGTTAGCTGGCCGGCTCTGTAGTGATTGTTGTAAACATTCTGAGAAAAGTAAACATTTTGAAAGTAGGTCAACATTCTGAGAAAAGGCACATTTCTGAAAATAGGTCCACATTTTAAGAAATAAGGATTTTTTTTGGGATGAGTAAAATTCATAATTCTGAGCAAAAGTGAAAATATGAGAAAAAGTCAATATATGAGAAAAAGTCAATATAATGAGAAAAAGTGAAGAGTCTGAAAATAAGTCAAAATTCTAAAAAGTCATAATTCTGAGAAAAAGTGAAAATATGAGAAAAAAGTCATAATTCTGAGAAAAAGTCAATATATGAGAAAAAGTGAAATTATGAGAAAAAGTCAAGAGTCTGAAAATATGTTTTATTGTCTGCTCTGATTGGTCAACCACTAAGATGTCCCGCCCCTTAGCCTATCAAGTACTATGTGTTGGAGCGCTAGCCAATAGGAGCGCGAGTGCTCCATAATGATGTAATTATGTTCCTGAAGTAAACAAAGGATTTCAGCCTTTGCAGACCATTGACATGCACACAAATCTATAGAAAACTACTAAAATCAGAATACCTATACCTTTATAATAATATATATAATATAGTTGCATATATAAACACGCACACACAAAAAATACAAAGGAGTACGCTTAAGATTTCAGTAAAGATTCATGGATGGTCTATATCCAAAATAAAAATATATAACTCTGAACCCTTTTCAACATGTCATATCACAGAAGTAACTTTAAGGATCAAAAAGTCTGAAGTGCTAAATAATATAACAAGTTTGTCACAAAAAAGGATAAAATCAACCGTCAAGTTTTCATTTAATTTATCTATCACAGTGTTTGCTTACTAGATTAGTTTGTGTCAGGAATCATTTCGCCCTACATGTTTACCTTTCGCCCTCTGACGCAGCTGACCAACCTCGAGCAGCCGTTATCTCCCTTAAGGAGGGGCTGCCCAAGCAAGTTGTTGTTGTTACCAGTTTGTAACCGGGCAGCTGTCGGTCAGAGATAGTTATTGTTGTGGGACACCTGGAACACATCCTTATCGGGGTGTAGATGACCCCGAGCCATAAGACAACAAATGTGATTCAGTGTCCCTCAGCTGTTTAGTCTATCTAATGAAGAATGTTGATCATTACACTCTGAACTAGTTCAAACCTCGAGCTACAGGAGGGCTCTTCAGAATTGATGGTGGCATCTCAACCGTGTGGTCAACTCGTGGCCCGTGACATGTCTTGTGAATTCTCCGGCCGAAGTTCCAAATAAACCGTCAGTGTTTGCTATCAAAGCTCCAGCTCTCCTCGTGTCTCTCTGAGTCCTGACTCCATCAAAGCTCCAGCTCTCCTCGTGTCTCTCTGAGTCCTGACTCCATCAAAGCTCCAGCTCTCCTCATGTCTCTCTGAGTCCTGACTCCATCAAAGCTCCAGCTCTCCTCGTGTCTCTCTGGGTCCTGACTCCATCAAAGCTCCAGCTCTCCTCGTGTCTCTCTGAGTCCTGACTCCATCAAAGCTCCAGCTCTCCTCGTGTCTCTCTGAGTCCGACTCCATCAAAGCTCCAGCTCTCCTCGTGTCTCTCTGAGTCCTGTCTCCATCAAAGCTCCAGCTCTCCTTGTGTCTCTCTGAGTCCTGACTCCATCAAAGCTCCAGCTCTCCTCGTGTCTCTCTGAGTCCTGACTCCATCAAAGCTCCAGCTCTCCTCGTGTCTCTCTGAGTCCTGACTCCATCAAAGCTCCAGCTCTCCTCGTGTCTCTCTGAGTCCTGACTCCATCAAAGCTCCAGCTCTCCTCGTCTCTCTCTGAGTCCTGACTCCATCAAAGCTCCAGCTCTCCTCGTGTCTCTCTGAGTCCTGACTCCATCAAAGCTCCAGCTCTCCTCGTGTCTCTCTCTGAGTCCTGACTCCATCAGAGCTCCAGCTCTCCTCGTGTCTCTCTGAGTCCTGACTCCATCAAAGCTCCAGCTCTCCTCGTGTCTCTCTGAGTCCTGACTCCATCAAAGCTCCAGCTCTCCTCGTGTCTCTCTGAGTCCTGACTCCATCAAAGCTCCATCTCTCCTCGTGTCTCTCTGAGTCCTGTCTCCATCAAAGCTCCAGCTCTCCTCGTGTCTCTCTGAGTCCTGACTCCATCAAAGCTCCAGCTCTCCTCGTGTCTCTCTGAGTCCTGACTCCATCAAAGCTCCAGCTCTCCTCGTGTCTCTCTCTGAGTCCTGACTCCATCAAAGCTCCAGCTCTCCTCGTGTCTCTTTGAGTCCTGACTCCATCAAAGCTCCAGCTCTCCTCGTGTCTCTCTCTGAGTCCTGACTCCATCAAAGCTCCAGCTCTCCTCGTGTCTCTCTGAGTCCTGACTCCATCAAAGCTCCAGCTCTCCTCGTGTCTCTCTTTGAGTCCTGACTCCATCAAAGCTCCAGCTCTCATCGTGTCTCTCTGAGTCCTGACTCCATCAAAGCTCCAGCTCTCCTCGTGTCTCTCTGAGTCCTGACTCCATCAAAGCTCCAGCTCTCCTCGTGTCTCTCTGAGTCCTGACTCCATCAAAGGTCCAGCTCTCCTCGTGTCTCTCTGAGTCCTGACTCCATCAAAGCTCCAGCTCTCCTCGTGTCTCTCTGAGTCCTGACTCCATCAAAGCTCCAGCTCTCCTCTCTACTTTTACTTGAGGAACATTTTGAATGCAGGACTTTTACTGTGAAATTAATGTTGTTGTTGTTTCCATTAGAACAATATATATATGTATATATATATAAATGTCCTGTGTTTCCTTGACTGGAGAATTCCTCCCACATTTATTTCCGCTCTGAAGAAAAGTTTGGAAGATGGAAGATCAACCAGTTTCCAAAACAAGCGGAGAAAAGATATCTGAATTATTCAGACTCCATCTCATGTCAGCTTGACATTTCAGATTTAAAAGCAGCGGCGATTAAGCCAGAATATAAACATTTAGATTTATAAAATAAATAATAAAACTTCCTCTCAAATAAAAGTTGAGCTTCTGAGCAAAAAGCTCATCTTGCATGATTCAGTGCTGCAGCCTCACTTTGATATGATCCTTACTATGATCCGTACTTTGAACTGTGCTATGAACTGTACTATGAACTGTACTATGACCTGTCCTATGACCTGTACTATGACCTGTCCTATGACCTGTACTATGACCTGTGCTATGAACTGTACTATGACCTGTACTATGAACTGTACTATGAACTGTACTATGACCTGTCCTATGACCTGTACTATGACCTGTACTATGACCTGTGCTATGAACTGTACTATGAACTGTACTATGATCTGTACTATGAACTGTACTATGACCTGTACTATGACCTGTCCTATGACCTGTACTATGACCTGTCTATGACCTGTCTATGACCTGTACTATGACCTGTACTATGACCTGTACTATGAACTGTCCTATGAACTGTACTATGACCTGTCCTATGACCTGTCCTATGACCTGTACTATGAACTGTACTATGATCTGTACTATGATCTGTACTATGAACTGTACTATGACCTGTACTATGACCTGTCCTATGACCTGTACTATGACCTGTACTATGACCTGTACTATGACCTGTACTATGACCTGTCCTATGACCTGTCCTATGACCTGTCCTATGACCTGTACTATGACCTGTACTATGACCTGTCCTATGACCTGTACTAAGACCTGTCCTATGACCTGTACTATGACCTGTACTATGACCTGTCCTATGACCTGTACTATGATCTGTACTATGAGCTGTACTATGATCTGTACTATGACCTGTACTATGACCTGTACTATGATCTGTCCTATGATCTGTACTATGACCTGTACTATGACCTGTCCTATGACCTGTACTATGAACTGTACTATGACCTGTACTATGAACTGTACTATGACCTGTACTATGACCTGTCCTATGAACTGTACTATGACCTGTACTATGACCTGTCCTATGAACTGTACTATGATCTGTACTATGACCTGTACTTTGACCTGTCCTATGAACTGTACTATGAACTGTACTATGACCTGTCCTATGAACGGTACTATGACCTGTCCTATGAACGGTACTATGACCTGTCCTATGACCTGTACTATGACCTGTCCTATGACCTGTACTATGAACTGTACTATGACCTGTCCTATGAACTGTACTATGACCTGTCCTATGAACGGTACTATGACCTGTCCTATGACCTGTACTATGACCTGTACTATGACCTGTCCTATGAACGGTACTATGACCTGTACTATGAACGGTACTATGACCTGTACTATGACCTGTACTATGACCTGTCCTATGACCTGTCCTATGACCTGTCCTATGACCTGTACTATGAACTGTACTATGACCTGTACTATGACCTGTACTATGAACTGTACTATGACCTGTACTATGACCTGTCCTATGAACTGTACTATGACCTGTCCTATGAACTGTACTATGACCTGTCCTATGACCTGTACTATGAACTGTACTATGACCTGTACTATGACCTGTCCTATGAACGGTACTATGACCTGTACTTTGATCTGTACTATGATCTGTACTATGACCTGTACTATGACCTGTACTATGACCTGTACTATGACCTGTACTATGACCTGTCCTATGAACGGTACTATGAACTGTACTTTGATCTGTACTATGATCTGTACTATGACCTGTACTATGACCTGTACTATGACCTGTACTATGACCTGTCCTATGAACGGTACTATGACCTGTACTATGACCTGTCCTATGACCTGTACTATGACCTGTCCTATGACCTGTACTATGAACTGTACTATGACCTGTACTATGACCTGTACTATGACCTGTACTATGAACTGTACTATGACCTGTACTATGACCTGTACTATGAACTGTACTATGACCTGTACTATGACCTGTCCTATGACCTGTACTATGACCTGTACTATGACCTGTCCTATGAACTGTCCTATGACCTGTCCTATGACCTGTACTATGACCTGTACTATGACCTGTATTCTGTAATATGATCCTATACATTCAGCTAAATTAAAATAAAATGTATATTACAATTGAAGAATGAAAATAATGGTAAGAATAGTCAGTGGTGACTCGTCAATAGGGGCAGGTGGCTGACAGCCCCCCATCAGCAGAAATGAATACAAATAATAATTCCAAAATATGTATAAAATATATGTTAAAATATATTTTAAGATCATGTTTAGTTGTCTCTACATTGCTGCGTTCTTCTAATTAGTGTCCACTGTGTTTTCCTTATATTTACAGTCTGGTTCCCTCTCCCCCCCCCTCTCTCTCTCTCTCTCTCTCTCTCTCTCTCTCTCTCTCTCTCTCTCTCTCTCTCTCTCTCTCTCTCTCTCTCTCTCTCCCTCTCTCTCTCTCTCTCTACCCCTCTCTCTACCTCTATCTACCTCTCTCTCTCTCTCTCTCTCTCTCTCTCTCTCTCTCTCTCTCTCTCCTCTCTCTCTCTCTCTCTACCCCTCTCTCTCTCTACCTCTATCTACCTCTCTCTCTCTCTATCTCTCTACCTCTCTTATATATACTTATAAATACTAAATACTATATGCATTGTCCAGAGTGGGACAGAAGGAAATAGCTGACTCGTCTCCGGCACCTTCTACAGCAATGTTTGTTAAACAGAGATAAAGATAACGTGTTGTGTGTTTCCTCCGGAGGCTCGGTATCTCTGAGTTTTATTAAACGCATTCATCTCTGCCTTGTCTTCCTTCGGGCGGCAACAACTTTCCTTCATTCCTTTCACTCGTCCACCTCCAGAGCCCGTAGGCTTAAATGTAGGCTTATGTATCGATGCAGATATATTGTATTGCCATGTCCTAAATACTTGGGTTTTCTACTCTTACACTTGCACTTTTCTAGCATTTTATGTATTTGTACTGCTATGTTTGTAATTTTCATTTTCTTAATGCTTTATGTGAGGGACTGCGGATGGAAAGTAGCTCAAAGCTAAATTGTTTGTGTAGTTATACAGCTTTCAATATCATAAATCCACAAATCACCGTTATCATATTTGATATATTTTCATCTCTTTTATCTCCAGGATCTTACTGGAATCCTCCGATCCTCCGTCATCCACATCTGGATTAGGCAGCCATTACTTTCTATTGAATTCTCCCAGAGGAGCATCTATAGGAAATGTGAGTGGTTGTTATTATTCTTATAACCTTCAAGCACCCTTATACAATGTTACTGCACCTTATTTAATTACAAAACCAGCTTACTTTTAAAAAACGTTTTCGTTAAAGTGCTATTTCTGCTTTAAAGTGGACCTACCGCCCCGCCCCCTCGCACACAGACGAGGGAGAGAGATCTCTCGTCTGGATTGGAAAGATCGAAAATACTAAAATAATCATAGACGCATTTTGCAGTCTTTTTGCAGATTAGAAACAGAGTTGGCGACACTAAAACTGAAATATAATGTTTGTGTAGCAATAATATGAGATATCTTTTTGACATGTCTCCAGTACCAACCGATAACGTCGGAGCTTAATGGTACCACGGTCTTTAATAATTCAGCCCTGGGGCTCGGTACCATATCATGCTATATTTGAATAATATAGTGTAGGGCCATACCTATATAAGGCATATTTATACTTTTTTTTTTTTTAAATACCAAACAGATCATGCATTTTAGCCATGCCTCATTTTGCTCAATTTGACCATTTCTAGCTCTGGGCAGATTCAGTGAGAACAGCACCATCTACAGGCCTGGCATATGTACTACAGCGTCTCCAGCGCTTTCTAACGGCAATGGCCGTGGCTGTCTCCTCCTGATTGGTGGAGTTGGCCCAATAGCCGTTGCGCCACCGTCCTGACGTCAGGACAGTGTTCAAATCTGGATCAGTTTTTATCAGATCCGTTGCAGCCCCTTTTTTAGAGATTTGGGTATGGAGGAAAATAGAGAGGGTTGTGTTTTCTGACACTTGGTGAGTTCCCTGGAACACCGGGGACACATATTCATGTAGAAAAGACGTACACAAGTGCATTTTGCATGATAGGTCCCCTTTAAAGAGGCCCTTTTATACTTTCTGTTGTGCTGTTCCCTCTCCTGTAGTGTGTGTTATAAAGGTGTTAGTGCATGTAAATGGTCTGCAAACGCTCAAAGTCCCCTGGTCTGGAGGTCAATGGTTTTCTGAATGTGTTTTTGGTTGTTATACTGAAATAAGGCCAGTGGTTAACACAAGCTTTTTACCACAGATTATGTTCTGCAATAATCCAATGGAAAATTCATTGTTTTTTTATGGAGGGAACAAGGGAGATGCTGCCTTCAGGGTCCAACACAGAAATACGATAGCCCTTCAACTCTGTTTACGTCTTATTTTGAGCTCATATTGGACCACATGTCCCATCATGCATAGCGCTGACTGATTAGTTATGAGCCAATGAACACCAAAACAACTAAACTTTATTTGGATTTTTGGCAGATTTGCTGCTTCTTGTCAATAGGAGTGAAAAAAACATAAGTGCTTTGGGAAATGTGTTATTATGTTGACCTTCAGGGCCACCGTACATTGCTCATTGCATAACAGTCTACACCATGTTTGCTGAGTTAATTAACGACAAAAAAAACTAAAATGTTATTTGGATTTCTGGCAGATTTGTCAAATGGTTTATTAATAATAATAATAATAATACATTTAATTTCTAAGTGCTTTTTCAGGTGCTCAAAGACACTTTACAATGAAAAGGAAATCAGATATTCTTATTTTGACCTTCAGGGCCACCATACATTCCTCATTGCATAACAGTCTACACCAAGAGACCCGACAAAAATAAATAAAAAATGTCCTCCTTTGTGATTCATGCCCATTTCCCCCAGCTGCAGATGGCTGTGACCAAAATGACTTATTGTTTACAGAGCCGCTAGCGCTTCAACTGGATGATTAATTTGCATTTTATCCGGTGCGTTAAATTGAATTAAGGCTGACTTTAATCCTGTGTGCAGCAGAATATTCATACTGTATCTGCAACATCACACATTCAGCAGTACCACATTTTAAAATCCAGCATGAACATTTATCTCACAAAGAGGCTGAATATTCAGTCACACAGCAGGAACGTGAATTCAAAGCAGCATACATAACACATTAATCAAACCTGAAAGCTTTAAACTGTGAGTAAAGTGCTGTCCACCGGGCCTTTCTCTCCACGGTAATTAACTTGTTTTTTTAACTCAGAAACACGGTTTTCCGCTGTAATTGCAAAGAGGAGGGCGGCATATGTTCTGGTGATGATGAGGGAATCAGAAGATAAATGAGGTTGGTGGGAGTTTACGTGACAGAAATATGGCATGAACAAATGATAAGAGGCTATTTCTCAACTTGCTGACGTTCACGCTTTATTGAAATCCCTGTAAGGTTGTAGGGGGAACTCTGCATGCATGTCGCTCTCATTACTGATAGCACTTTCCGCTGCTTCACAATTAAAACTGAACTCATTATTTATGGTGGAGGGATGGCAGTGGTGTAATGTACTTTATGAAGTGCAATATTAGTGGTTGTATACTCATAGTCTATTTGTAGCTCATAGTCTTATTTTGAACCCAGTACCCCAACGTTTTATGATAGAAATGTATAGTAGCGTCTCCAGATCATAGACACTGCAGGATGCTAACCTGCATATGTTGGGCAATTGGCCAAATTAGTTGTGTTTATTAGCATTATTAGTATTATAGCTTATGTTGACTTGGTAAAAAATGTCTTGGCCGATTTGGACAGTTTAGGGAGAATGATTTTGGAGGTTATTGAGGATGCTGAGTTAATTTCTGACATTTTCAGGATAAAACATATCTACTCATGGTAGTCATAATCCGCCCACAGAGAGGCCACTTTCTGGTGAAAACTGCCTTCTTTGAACCTGAAAATGTCAGAAATCAACTCAGCATCCTCAATCACCTCCAAAACTGTCCAAATCGGCAAAACCATTTTTTTTAACTGTTGTTAACATAAGCTATAAATGCCATTAATTTGAATTAATGCAACTTATGTTAATGTTGCAAATGGCCCAACATATGCAAGTTATCATCCAGCAGTTTCTATGTGCTGGGGATCCTAATATACATTTCTATCGTAAAACGTTGGGGTCTCAACATTTCCAGGTTCACAGTGCTGGCAACTAGACTATTAAGCAGAGGAAATAATATCACTGGCCTCTCCTGGCTAAAGTTGAACTCACAAACAGCTCATCCACATCAACGCCTGCACCTCCTCTCCTGCTCCAGTGTCCCAAGGCGTCCCTCAGGGTTCTGTGTTCAGTCCTGTCCTCTTTATCATCTAACTCCACTTCCACTGCTACGCTGACGATGTCCAACTCTACATCTCAACAAAATCCATCACTGCAACCCTTTCCACTTTCACCTCATTGAAATAAAAATCCTGGATGCAAAACAACCTCCTCACACTCAACTGTGATAAATCGGACAAATCCCTCACCCAAAAAATCCCTCACATTTCACACTCCGTCCCCCTCCCCATACATCCGCAACCTCTGAGTCATTTTGACAGCAACCTCTCCTTTGAAAACCATATCAAGCACATCACCAAAACCACCCTCTGATTTATGAATTTTAATATCTATAAGTATCTCTGAGCGCCTTTTAAAAGCACTCTCTAAATAAAATGTACTGTTCTTTCTCGTCGCCCTCTCTAGGGTTCTGACCTAATCTTGTGTGATAAAAAAAGCAGAGCAACGAGTCTCTATTTTCAAGATTAAACTGCCCATTTAAAACTGACATTTATTGCGAGCAACCCAATCCAACCGGGTAATAATCCTGCTGTTTATTCAACATCACGATACGACACACCTGTTCTCGGATGGTTTATTCAGCTTTTCCTTCACCAGGTTCAACACATTTGTTCACAAAAAGGGAGGTAGAGAGAAACAAGAATGTGTGTGCATAAAAACGACTTTAAATTCACTTTCTGCAAACTTGGAGCTACACAAATGTATCTGTGTTCAGTACATATCCTCCATGTGGAGAACGGGGATGTGAGGTACAACTGACTGTGTTTATTTCTGCTGATTTAATCATATATTGGACCGTGGCTCCTTCACACACTCAGAAGCTTCTCTGGTTTCTCCACTGTCTGAAACTATCATGTCAGATGAAAGCAGAAATCTGAAACGGGACCAATAGTCCGTGAGATGCATTGTGGACATGAGCGTGGCAGCACTAACGAGCCACCTATCTCAGTTTAAAGTGTTTTAAAGTCCTATCACAAACCAGCGGTCACCACTTCTGTCTGTGCTTTTATTCAGAACTCACTGCTCAGTATATTAGACCCAGTGGGAATTAAACATCCGGCACGACTCGGCTGCAGTCAGCAGGACTGCTGTGTCTCACGTCGGGGACAATTCTAAGTGCACCGCCAAATTAAATACTGTAAACTCTGTGCAGTGTGTGAATTTCAGCAGGTAAGTGTTAAGTTGTTATCCTGAAATAAGGTCTGTGGTTAACACAAGTTGAAGAGATGTTTGTTCTACAACATAAAATACGTCACTGGTGGATTTAAAAACGGATGTTGCTAAGAAGTGTCTAAATGAGACGACTAAACGTCATCACGCCCAGCATTAGCCGCCTTTAGCTTAGCGGTGGTGACGTGAAGTCATGTGACCGTGCTGTAGTTCCTTTATAGCCCAACATTAGCCGCCTTTAGCTTAGCGGTGGTGACGTGAAGTCATGTGACCGTGCTGTAGTTCCTTTATAGCCCAACATTAGCCTCCTTTAGCTTAGCGTGGTGACGTGAAGTCATGTGACCGTGCTGTAGTTCCTTTATAGCCCAACATTAGCCTCCTTTAGCTTAGCGGTGGTGACGTGAAGTCATGTGACCGTGCTGTAGTTCCTTTATAGCCCAACATTAGCCACCTTTAGCTTAGCGGTGGTGACGTGAAGTCATGTGACCGTGCTGTAGTTCCTTTATAGCCCAACATTAGCCTCCTTTAGCTTAGCGGTGGTGACGTGAAGTCATGTGACCGTGCTGTAGTTCCTTTATAGCCCAACATTAGCCTCCTTTAGCTTAGCGGTGGTGACGTGAAGTCATGTGACCGTGCTGTAGTTCCTTTATAGCCCAACATTAGCTACCTAGCATCATTTTTGTTTCACTTGCATGTGTTTTGAAAAATGTGTGTTTTTATATTTGCATCGTCTCGCCGTTGAAGCACCTGTCGGTCTCCGTACAAATGACACATTAAATCCCAAATACGGTTTCTCTCTATGACGTCTAAATGCTCTCTGTGCACCTGGTCACTCTCAACATCGAATTGTTATTTTCCTCTCTGACACTGTTCTCACTACACAGAGCAAATTATTCATACTTTTACACGATGATGATTTCAATCAGATGCTAAAATAGGGTGAAATTGCCCTAAAGGTACAAAAGTCTAGGATCATGTTCGTGCCCTAATATCATTAGAGCAATATCTTTATATGAATCAGACCCTGAGACAGAAAGCAGCTGCAGATAAAGCCCTTACTGAAGTCTCTGTGAATTCACTGAGCTCTAAAAATGACCTCCGTCTGGATTTGAACTCGTTAAGCTTCCCCCTCAGGACTCACAGTCACTTTTGACACTAATTGACTGTTATTCTCCACTACACTCCAACCAGAAGAAGTTCATAGCGTCAGGGTTTGTTTGTTTGATCATTTATTTGTCCCGTTTATCATTAACTCATGCATGACAGTGGCTGTTCTTCCTGGGCTCAACGCCGCTTACACAGAGACAATACAGAAACACAACCATAGGCATCCTTTAAACTGGGGATGCTGGGAACATGTCCCCTTTTAGAAATGGCCAATTTTGTGTATATTGTGTTCACAGAGAATTAGTAATCAATAGTGTTTTTATCTGTCAGACAAACCGGTCATCTGTATATCTTTCTTACTCTGTAATGCTGGTTTATTTCTATTTATGTTTTGAGATGTTTATATTTTAGAATTGCTTATTTCTACTCTTTAAATGTGTTATTATGTGCCATGCCTTGTTTTGTTTTACCCCAAATTGGGATTCATAAAGTACATTTTATCTTATTTCATCTTCATTTTGTCCCCACCACTTTGCATTAGGACAATCTGTGGAAAATGTTCGGAAAATAACATAAATAATTGCACACTTTGAGAAAGCTTCTGGAGTCTGGAGGGCTCTTCAAACTTTTTGGGTGTATTTCTGGTGACCCAAGTGGTGCAATTTGGACACGTTTAATATTAGTAATACTTGAATAAAGAATAGCTTTGCACCAGCGTAGCATAGTTACTGCTCTAGTTGTCAAAACTAGTTCTGTGTGCTAAAACTATTTCCCCATTAACAGAAAGTATACATGAAGCCCTTACACAGCAAGGAACATTGAAATAAGTAAAGACCTTTTAGTGCTTTTTTAAAAGCGTGTATTATTTTGTTCTGTAAGATGATATGTTCCCACTTTAGTAAAAGGACCTCCATTAGCGCGCTTTGTTCGATGATTGTGTTTTATCTGCACCAAAGGGTATTTTGTAAGAATAAATAAATCAAGATCTGAGTACTTCTACTTTTACTCAAGTACAAGATCTGAGAACTTCTACTTTTACTCAAGTACACGATCTGAGTACTTCTACTTTTACTCAAGTTCAAGACCTGAGTACTTCTACTTTTACTCAAGTTCAAGACCTGAGTACTTCTACTTTTACTCAAGTACAAGATCTGAGTACTTCTACTTTTACTCAAGTACACGATCTGAGTACTTCTACTTTTACTCAAGTACAAGATCTGAGTACTTCTACTTTTACTCAAGTACAAGACCTGAGTACTTCTACTTTTACTCAAGTACAAGACATGAGTACTTCTACTTTTACTCAAGTACAAGACATGAGTACTTCTACTTTTACTCAAGGACAATATCTGAGTACTTCTACTTTTACTCAAGTACAAGACATGAGTACTTCTACTTTTACTCAAGTACAAGACATGAGTACTTCTACTTTTACTCAAGTACAAGATCTGAGTACTTCTACTTTTACTCAAGTACAAGACCTGAGTACTTCTACTTTTACTCAAGTACAAGACCTGAGTACTTCTACTTTTACTCAAGTACAAGACCTGAGTACTTCTACTTTTACTCAAGTACAAGATCTGAGTACTTCTACTTTTACTCAAGTACAAGATCTGAGTACTTCTACTTTTACTCAAGGACAATACCTGAGTACTTTTCCCTCTCTGGTCTGAACCACCTTCACATTTAACGCACTTGATGAATACTTTCTCTAGTGACATTTACTGCATAATGTGAATTAAAAATGCATCCAGGTGAATAAATGAGGCTCTCTATATTCTGTGTCTCTCTAACAGGTTCCTGAACATTGCATTTGCAGCGTTGCACCACATTGTGGTGTGGGGACAGATAACGACAGACTGCTAAAAATACACACACTTAGTAAATGCAATCCCCCCCCCTCCTCAGTGTTAATGCGCCGTACAACGAAATGCTGCTGGAAGCAGAGTCATTACTGCTCAGTCACTGTTGAGATTCATTACTGCTTTCTGATGTAGTTCTGTTTTAGACTTGTTACTCCCAGACTCTGGACTGCTGAACTTTCCTTGAAGGGAGATTGCAGCGTTTAACCCGGGGGGGTAATTCTCATATTTCTGTGATTTAAGAGTCAGACTGCAGCATGAACAAAAGGCAATTTGGAGCTGAAGCGTCATTTCCAAAAGGTATTTCTGACAAAAAGTACGACGTTAATGTCCAGGTTGACAATACTGCAATTTCCCTTCAGCTGCAAGCAGAGTTTTGAGATGAACAGGTGGGTACTGTTTGAAATGATAGCTCGTACCACACACACACACACACACACACACCACACACACACCACACCACACACACACACACAACACACACACACCCACAACACACACACACACCACACACACACACACAACACCACACACACACACACACACACACACACACACACACACACCACACACACACACACACACACACACACACCCACCAACACCCACACACTCACTGGCTTCTCCTGCTGAGTTATGTCAAAATGAAGCTGTGTACTAATTCCTCCACACTCCCATCTTATAAAGTATTCATTATATATTTAAATACTTTTTCTGACCTGCTCAGGGAGCTTTGCTCGGTTTAAATACTGCTCTCATAACAGAGGAAGTCCTGCCAGATCCAGACGTGTTTCCAGATCATTCCTTAAAGAAGTCTTGGTTATTCTGCATGAGTTGTAACTATCAACGAAAGACAATTGTCCGCTTTTAAGAAACCACTATCGAGCGTTTGTACGTTTTAGAATGCTTTGATTTCCTGTTTTCAGACCAATAGGAACCCTAGATGACCATCAGTCCATTATTGGTTGAATATGTTGTTTTTCTATTAATGTCGTTGCTTTTATTGGTTGTAATGTGTGTAGCCCTTAAAACACAAGATGTCCAATCTGAAAGGCTTAAACATCGGCATATACATTACATTTAGCTGATGCTTTGATCCAAAGCGAAGTATAATAAGCGCAATGAACCAAGAACAGTGCTGACATATTTGTTTTGATGGAAAAGGTGTCGACACACGTGGAGACAAATAAAACAATCAGTGCAGGAAAAACAGACTCAGCAGCTGCTAACTAATGAAGCAGTGAGTTATCTGCTGATCTGTGGTAAAGTTGGCGGGTTGTGTTAACATGGAGTTATTCAATAAATAAAGAATATCCTGCTCTGGTTTACCTACAGCTCCTCCTTCCTCCTCCTCCTCCTCATCACAACATGACTCTGCACCGCCTGGTGGAGGACAGACCTTCATCAGACGCCTGCTAACAGATCCTGTTTGTGACCAGGAGAGGATCAGAGTCTCCACTGAGAGGGAGGGAACCCAGTAGCCAATTAGCATCCAGCCCTGCTGTCATGTGTCTGCAGGATAAAGCCTCCCACAGAGGTGGAAGAAGGACTCAGATCTGGGCATGCAAACACTTGGCCTCAATCCGGAAAGAAACATTGCTGTGCTAATTGAAGTAATGATTCTAATAACTGTTTGGGACAAAAGACTGCAGATGATTTCAGGAGTTTAATCACAAGAAAGATCTCAGTCATCAAATACAATCTCTTTGCTTAACCCTTGTATGGTGTTCATTACTCTACAGTGTTCGTGGGTCAGGTGGACCCGCTGCCTTTTTGGGCTTCAATTCAACACAATCAAACTATTTGATGTTCAAATACTCAACAGATGTTTGCTTCATCTCAATTACAAGCAATAAATACATGTATATTTTACATTTGTTAGATCACATTAATGAATGAAAGCGCTACTTGTTTTTTTGCCCTGACCGGCTGGTCCCGTGGCTCGTCTTTTTGGCTGATGCTCGATCTCATCCTCTTCTTCAAAGTCACCGTCAGACTCACTTTTTTTCAATCTTTATTTCGAACAGATTAAAAAAAATAACAAATAAAAATAACAAATGTGAAAAATAGAATACCGTATTGTTCAAATACAGTATTTATCCACATTCACGATAATATTTATATATTCAACAAAAAAAGTCTTCATAATAATTTAATAATAATTTAAAAAATCACATGTGTCCGAAAGGGGTAGGAGGAAGCAAATGCTTATTAATTCCCACCCCTTACTTGATCAATGATTGTCCTTTAAGTCATTATGCAAGTTATTCCTACTTACATTTACATTTATACATACTTATAAAACGGACAAGTCAAATCAAGCAATCTGATTGGTTCTTAGCCGTGATATACTGAGCGTATACCACGGGTAGAATTGTAAGTTACTTTTCACAACAAGTCAGTATCCTCCGCGTCTGAGAAAAACAGTATACAGTTGGGCTGAAAAGCAAACTGCTTCGCGTCGGGCGAACCACGGCCCTTAACTGTGATATAATGGCCATATACCACGGCCTGTCGTGAGCTATTGCTTAAATATACAATCATTTCTCATCTTCAATCACCTCTCTTCATTCTCATAGTTTTCCAAAAAAGTGTTTCTGCATCCTTTTAAACTGAATTATGCTTGTGCTTTGTTTGAACTCCTGCTCCAAACCGTTCCATAAATCACCCACAGATTGTTATACTCGTACTTCTCAAGTTGTTCTGACCTTGATTTTTAAATGTAGATTTCCTCTCAAATGATACATTCTGAAGCCTCTTCCTCTTCCTCGACATCATCATCAAATGGTTCTCTCTCTTCCAGAATCATTTGCAGGCCCTCTGAGTCTGAGCAGAGCATCGTTTGGCCATCTTGATCAGTTGTGATAAGGACCCAAACTGAAGAAGCTTTATTTATTGTGTCTTGCCCCACATTTGCAGCTGGGATAGAGTGTGAAAAAAATAAAGATTGGTTCCCGCTAAACATAATGTGAATGTGAGAGCAGACAGGAGGCGGAGCCAGGACATGTTCAGTGGGGTAGCCAGGGTGGAACCAG
Organism: Trematomus loennbergii; assembly: GCA_012861695.1. NCBI lineage: Eukaryota > Metazoa > Chordata > Actinopteri > Perciformes > Nototheniidae > Trematomus > Trematomus loennbergii. The sequence goes on along the minus strand of JAAOOA010000350.1, from coordinate 211,285 downwards.
TGATCATTTTGGGTGGAATTGAAATCACTATTATATGAACATAAAAAGACTTCTCACTATAAATAAGCGGTTATTTAAGGCACCTACAACACACCTCTACATTATTTGGGATTAAGCTAGTGGTGGAATAGATCAAATAATATCCAATATTCTTACAATTTTCTTATTCCCACAGGCAAGTAACAACGAAGCTTACATTATACAAATGTAATGCGATATACAGAGTGTTTAGCTCATGGTGATCAGCAGCACTATGAGCTCATTCTCTCAGTGTGTCATCAGGAATACAGAGACACACACACATCATTTAAATAAGTTTTTAATTCAATTATTGGTTAAGAATAAACATCTTAAAGTAAATACAATACGCAATAGCCCTTAACCCTGTAAGGCCCCTTAAGCTATCCTAAAAAAGTCAGTAAATGTTTTGGTTTTTTAAAAGACTACATTTACATAGTCAAAAGGTCCTTTTGTTCAGCCTCACAATGCTATTGGGTAGTAAATGTGTTTATAGGTCCTGGCTCTGGCCATACACTCACACAACCAGGGGCGCCGCCAGGGATTTTGGGCCCCATGAAAAGATACCACATTGGGCCCCACCACCAGGCCCAGGCCACGCCAACCAAGCAACTGCTGTAACCACACCTCCTGAACCCAACCCACTCATTCATGCTTTAGGCCATATGCACACGGGTGTTTCATTTAACGTGTCTGTTCAAACGAGGACCGCTGGAAACGCTGTAGTACATATGCCGGGACTGTAAGTGGCGCTGTAACTTCCACCAAATACACCAAAAGCAGCGAAGAAGACCCCGAGCAGCCCCCAGCAATGTTGCCATGGCTACCCTTCTGTTTAAGCCCCTTGGTGTATTTAGCAACATGTAGTTCATGTAATTCTCCATGTCCACTTGTTGCTGATGGTTGTGGTAGAGGAGCTGTAGATTTTGCACTAACATCTGTTGCATGGTCAGTAGCATAGCACTAGCAGTAGCTACTGGCCTGCTACAGCAGTGAGCAGGAGAGGCGGGGAGAGGCGGGGCTATCGTTATTTTTTCAGGAAATATTCATATCGAGGCGATTACACGGACTCGTTTGACCCCCCAGAGCGTTTCGTTTGCAAATCTATCCACCTTGGGACCCGTTATCGTTTGTGGGGTCCGTTTCTATCGGCCTTGTGTAAATAATAGGGCTATACGCAAAAGAAACTATGCAGATACAAGCAGTTTTGTCCTCGTGTAAACGGCACCTTAAATAACTCTACCTGTACAGGCTTGCATCTATCTTGTAGTCCAATACTAACCGCACAGTATTTACTGACACTGAGCTGTGAAAATATAACACAGTGCAGACGTGCAACATTCTGCTGCAGTAGAATTCACTATTTGATATAAGACTAACATTCCTGACAATAGATCTCAATAGTCATCTTTTATGGTGTACATGCCTTTTTAATAATAATATTGTTGAATGGAACATTCTCGACATGAATGCATACATCCAAATAAATATAACTTACATATGTGGGAAAATACTGTGTTTGAAAAGTATCATTGAAATTAGATGTTAGCTTTTTGTTTTGATATATATATATATATATATATATATTGTGTATTCCAGTCACCCTTCGTTAAGTGGCATGGCATTCAACACAATGCTGCTCACCTCCTTCAGTTGGGAGAAAAGCTGGTTCAGGTTCAGCCTTATGGGGGACAGGGCTGCTGAGCCTAGATGGATCTGTTGGTCCTGGCACCAGGGGAGGGACAACTGGTTTAGTATGAATAGCTGCTAAAGATGTACCTGCATTTATTAAATGTCAGCTAAAAGAGCAGTGAAATGAAAAACCTCTGCATTTTCTTTATAGATATTAACAGTACTTAATGTCAGCTTAGTAAAAAAAAACACAACAATTATTGTTTAAAATGGACTATGCTTAGCTAACAGACTAATTTCCACCACTCATGGACCACACCCACCTTTTCTCTTGAAAAACTGGGTGACATGCTGTCGCCCTTTAGTCCCTCTCTCTCTTGTCCTCTTCCTTTCTTTTCTTTTGAAAGCCTGACTTTGTGAGTCGTTGAGACATGGCACACACGTAAGTACTAGCATCCTGCTCCTCACATGCTCTCTCTCTCTGCTAGAAAGTGCCGTTTGGAGGCGGAACCAAACCATTACATGTAAATAGAAGGGGGTGTTTCAGAGGCTTTGGATAATTACTTTTTGGAAGAAAATAAGTGAAATGAATTGTAAGTTTAGTGAGTACATTATCAATATAACGTTCTATTAATGTTAATTCTTGATGAATGATGAAAGGTTACATAAACATTTTTTTCTTAATGTTCTAAAATAGTTTGGGCCCCTGTGGTGAGGGTGTTTGGGGTGGCCAATCGGGTGGCCAGGATTCAGCTGGGAGTGGCCACGGCTTGACTTTATCAACAATGTTGCAACCTTGTGCGGGAATGGCAGGGGCAGAAACACAAAAGTCTCACGCACGCACGCACGCACACACACACACACACACACACACACACACACACACACACACACACCACACACACACACACACACACACACACACACACCACACAACACACACACACACACCACACACACACACACACACACACACACACACACACACACACACACGTCAAAGAAAACAAAGCGTCTGATTGAGTTGACAGTGTAATTTGGGCATTGCTGGTGTGTTCTGTTTGACAAACTGAATGATTGCCGAGCCGTTCTCCTGGTGGAAAAACAAACGAATGGAACGATGAAAGTGTTATCCTCCAAACAGAGACCGGGCTCAGACTCATAGCTTCACATTTCAGCTGTGCGTTCAGGTTTGTCTTCATGTTCAGAGTTACAGACAGTCAAAACAGACAGAAACGGAATATATTTTAGACTCGTGTGCAGGGAGGTGTGATTTCTAGAGTTCAAACTGTGTTTTGTGTTTACAGGAAGTTTAATATCCTGCAATGTTTTTGCACGAAAGAGACGTCTTTAAATCAGAGGATAATTTTTTTTAACTAAATAAACTACCCAGTATGAACTCTTGTATAGCCCTGATTGCATGTTTTTTATTATCTAATCAATAAAATATAACCCTCAGTCTGGATTTTATATCAGCCATGTTTCTCTAAGCCTTACAGAGCGAGTGTCAGAGGACTCTTCAAGGGCGAGACAATGAAGAGATAATCACAAATAAAATGAAGTGATTGATGGCGTTGAGCACAAGAGGTGAAGTCAAAGTCACTGCATTTCTCATAACAGCCAAACAGAATCCTGTAAATAGCATACATGATGAGGACTGAAGAAGACTAATCAAAATGCTTTAAACAACCAATACAACGAATTAGAATCTGCCTTACAACAAAAGACACTGATTAATATGTACCTCCACAATTAAACTCATTGTGCTAACGTTCCTAACCGGGGAATAAAAGAGCTTTATGTCTCTCTCTGACCGACGGAGAATGATAAAGGGCTCCTTAGAGAAGCGCGAGGAAGATATTAAGGAATCACAATGGACTGCCAGGAACATTTATATAACATTAACTCATTCTGTCAGCAAATTCATCGTTTTAAACTGGATTTAATAAAGTTGGCTGGGTCCTTTCAAATAGATCCCAGTGTGTTCTGTTGTGGAAAGTGTAAAACTAAAATAGTCCAACATTAGCAACCTTTAGCTTAGCGGTGGTGACGTGAAGTCATGTGACCGTGCTGTAGTTCCTTTATAGCCCAACATTAGCCACCTTTAGCTTAGCGGTGGTGACGTGAAGTCATGTGACCGTGATGTAGTTCCTTTATATATATAAGTGTGTTTATGTGGAGATTATCCTGCTGAAGTAAACGTATAAGTATCACATCAGGATACGGAACCAACATCAATAATTCATTTTGCAGCAGGGAGCTATCAGAGGTAGATTAGGTCTCACTGGATAAATAGACATGTTTTATGTAACAGTAAAGAAAAAAGGAATTTATCTGGAAATGTAGTTCAGGTCTGACTGCCATAAAAAAAAGTCTGCAGCGTTTCGAGGCCAGTCTTTGAGAGAGGAGGACGTTGTAATCAGATGCCGAAAACATCAGAGCCTCTTCAGTGTTTGGCTGTTCTCGGGCTGCTCTAATAAACTCATTATCCTCAAGTGTTGCTCTTCATCTTTCCCAATGTCACCCTCGCTCTTCGATAACAGCTGCTTATTAATAACATGCTGAGGGCCTTATAGTATGGGATTAGTTTTGTATCATAAAGTTAAAGCAACACTTTCTCAGAATCAAGCAAAACTATGAGTTTAAAGAAAACACACACACACACACACACACACACACACACACACACACACACACACACACACACACAGAGGACCCTCCACACCTTGTATTCGTGCCTTGCCTCTGGGATTGGCTGCCACGCAGGATTACTCCTCTCCACTCGTATTGTTCGCTGAGAGGTTTTTGTTTCTCTGCTGGATGTGGAAAGTTTCTTTGAGTTCACCCTGACCTCACCTGGCCGTACCTGCAGGATATAAGACTGCAACACTACTACTGGAGCCAATCAGAGGGCCGCTACAAAGCTACTGAACAAAGACAACAAGGAATGCACATTAAAATGTAGGAAATCAAATGTTTGTCACGAAGACAACATTTGTTTTTTAGAGATAATTATAAAGAGTGATCTCTGAGTTGTAGTCGTTAGTTATTGCAGCATCTCAAATGACTTTAATCTCATATCTCAGACGTTTTTTCTCTGAATTTTTATATTTTTACTCTTTTATCAGGATTTTGATACCTTGAGTTTTTTCAAGGGATCATAACAAATAAATAACTATAAATAACTTGTCCCCCAGCTCAGTGTGGACTTTTAGGACGGTTTGTAAAGAGCTGATGTGTTGCCATACTTTTCCTAGGGATATAAATCCATAGATCACATGTCCATAAATATACATCTTCTTTGTTTGTTGTGAAACAAGTATTGGAAGAATCGGAGCTCAAAATACAAATGTTTTCTCCCGTCAAGAAACCGGGGTTATTGGGAACCGCTGTGAAATTTACAATTAAATCACGGTCAAATATGTCCATCTTGTTGTAGTTGTAGCCCCCTTGCCAGCGATGCTCTCTCTAGTTTAGCATACTCAGCCCGACTCAGCCTCGTTGTCTCTGGCCCTAGACCCACGATTTTATGAGGCCAGAAAAACTGTGAATTAGGACCCGCCGGCCGTACTAGGCCAAGTGGAAACGCAACCAAAGACGGGCCGCTGACGTCACAGCCCTCTTAAACCGTGCTCCGCGCTGTAGTGGAAACGCGCCATAAGAGTCCGGAGTGAGTTTCTGCTGCAGGCGGCTTCTCATCACGCTCTCGACTGTTTACAGAAAATGTTAACAAGGAAACTCCGGCTGCAGCACTGAATGTAAAACAGTGAACAACAACAATAATAACAGTAGAGAAGACAACAGGAGGAAGGGACTTTAATGAGGGTGCAGATCATGATGGATGTTGGGGCAAATTGATGCTGTTTCATGTCACTCGTGAAATAAAGCTGCATCACACAAGGTTTTAGTGATGAACTCAAGTTAGTCCTAAATCAGGACAAATACCCAGTCAGAAACAATATAAACACAGTTGATGGATGTCTTGTTTAAAACTCTCCTCTTCTCTCAGGATTATCGTCATATAGCGTCACTGTTCATTATCTTCACCTGTCTGACTGTCCACATCTTCTGTGTTAATTGGTGGAAAAAGTCATTATATTTGCCGTGTCATCTTTGGCTCCAGTAATCTTGAAGTGTGAAGTGAAAAAGGACGGCACGTTAAGAGCATTTTGATTGTCCTTTCGACACAGTTTAAGGTTTTCGTCATTCAGCGTCCTGAAGTTATTTCAGACTGTTCAGTCGGAGAGAATCTACTTTTTAGATTTCTCATAGTTTATTCTCAAATGATACCTATGATATACACCTGAACATCAGCAGGAGAGGACTCTTTAAAGTAGAGACACTACATACTGATATACACCTGAACATCAGTAGGAGAGGACTCTTTAAAGTAGAGACACTACATACTGATATACACCTGAACATCAGCAGGAGAGACTCTTTAAAGTAAGACACTACATACTGATATACACCTGAACATCAGCAGGAGAGGACTCTTTAAAGTAGAGACACTACATACTGATATACACCTGAACATCAGTAGGAGAGGACTCTTTAAAGTAGAGACACTACATACTGATATACACCTGAACATCAGCAGGAGAGGACTCTTTAAAGTAGAGACACTACATACTGATATACACCCGAACATCAGCAGGAGAGGACTCTTTAAAGTAGAGACACTACATACAGATATACACCCGAACATCAGCAGGAGAGGACTCTTTAAAGTAGAGACACTACATACTGATATACACCTGAACATCAGCAGGAGAGGACTCTTTAAAGTAGAGACACTACATACTGATATACACCCAACATCAGCAGGAGAGGACTCTTTAAAGTAGAGACACTACATACTGATATACACCTGAACATCAGCAGAGAGGACTCTTTAAAGTAGAGACACTACATACTGATATACACCTGAACATCAGCAGGAGAGGACTCTTTAAAGTAGAGACACTACATACTGATATACACCCTGAACATCTGCAGGAGAGGACTCTTTAAAGTAGAGACACTACATACTGATATACACCTGAACATCAGCAGGAGAGGACTCTTTAAAGTAGGACACTACATACTGATATACACCTGAACATCAGCAGGAGAGGACTCTTTAAAGTAGAGACACTACATACTGATATACACCTGAACATCAGCAGGAGAGGACTCTTTAAAGTAGAGACACTACATACTGATATACACCTGAACATCAGCAGGAGAGGACTCTTTAAAGTAGAGACACTACATACTGATATACACCTGAACATCAGCAGGAGAGGACTCTTTAAAGTAGAAACACTACATACTGATATACACCTGAACATCAGCAGGAGAGGACTCTTTAAAGTAGAGACACTACATACTGATATACACCTGAACATCAGCAGGAGAGGACTCTTTAAAGTAGAGACACTACATACTGATATACACCTGAACATCAGCAGGAGAGGACTCTTTAAAGTAGAGACACTACATACTGATATACACCTGAACATCAGCAGGAGAGGACTCTTTAAAGTAGAGACACTACATACTGATATACACCTGAACATCAGCAGAGAGGACTCTTTAAAGTAGAGACACTACATACTGATATACACCTGAACATCAGCAGGAGAGGACTCTTTAAAGTAGAGACACTACATACTGATATACACCTGAACATCAGCAGGAGAGGACTCTTTAAAGTAGAGACACCACATACTGATATACACCTGAACATCAGCAGGAGAGGACTCTTTAAAGTAGAGACACTACATACTGATATACACCTGAACATCAGCAGAGAGGACTCTTTAAAGTAGAGACACTACATACTGATATACACCTGAACATCAGCAGGAGAGGACTCTTTAAAGTAGAGACACTACATACTGATATACACCTGAACATCAGTAGGAGAGGACTCTTTAAAGTAGAGACACTACATACTGATATACACCTGAACATCAGCAGGAGAGGACTCTTTAAGTAGAGACACTACATACTGATATACACCCGAACATCAGCAGGAGAGACTCTTTAAAGTAGAGACACTACATACTGATATACACCTGACATCAGCAGGAGAGGACTCTTTAAAGTAGAGACACCACATACTGATATACACCTGAACATCAGCAGGAGAGGACTCTTAAAGTAGAGACACTACATACTGATATACACCTGACATCAGCAGGAGAGGACTCTTTAAAGTAGAGACACTACATACTGATATACACCTGAACATCAGCAGGAGAGGACTCTTTAAAGTAGAGACACTACATAGATATACACCTGAACATCAGTAGGAGAGGACTCTTTAAAGTAGAGACACTACATACTGATATACACCTGAACATCAGCAGGAGAGGACTCTTTAAAGTAGAGACACTACATACTGATATACACCCGAACATCAGCAGGAGAGGACTCTTTAAAGTAGAGACACTACATACTGATATACACCTGAACATCAGCAGGAGAGGACTCTTAAGACCTGTAGAAATGTCATTGAAACAGCTCCTTATATCCGTTAGCGCAGCTAGCTAGCACCAGATGCTAACAACAACAACAACACGTAAGGTGTGCCTCGCTCGCGCGAGTCGCGCCACACATACACACACCCTCCCGGTCCTCCCGATGGCCAGTCCGGGCCTGCCGGTGAGCGTGGAAGTGTGGTCTGCCACAAGCGGGCGGCAGGAGCGGGGCTGTCAGCATCAGCTTGTAGATGGTATTTTAAAATCGATGCGCTCTGAAACTACGGGGCGGCCGAGGACAAAAAATACACATGTGTTAATCGCGTTAAAATAATTAGTGGCGTTAATTTTTTTTTGCGTTAACGCGTTATTAACGCGTTAACTTGACAGCCCTAATAATAACTGTTTATATAAGATCCATCTCTGAAGGTGACGGCTGCCAAGAGAACATAGTGTGCGGTGCATTAAAGGGAAAGCCTCTGATCCTTCGCTCCTTCGATCTCTTTGATGTTACCCTGACATCTATAATTGACTTTCTTGTTGAACGCCTCGTACTTTTCCACCTCAGTAAGTGCTTCTGAGTGGTTACACAGAGGGACTTTCTGAGTGAGGCGTAATTACCCGTGGGTAGACAGTGAACACTCAGTATACCCAAAAATTAATAGTGGCTGTAGAAGAGATCCATTTGTCCTATGATGTTTAAAAGTGGCCACAGTGGAAGAAGAACTTTGGAAAGTAAATACCCTCTGATGTTTACTGGTGAGTTTTTACATAGTTAATGCATTCAGAACCTTCACTCTGAGGTGTTTTCATGAATATGTATGATGTTTGTTAGTCAGCAGGGGCTCAGAAACACCACAGGTCTGATTTTCAAGAGGGAGCATTAACTCCTTTAATGTTGGAGCGGATCCAATTTATGTTTCAGTTTATTGAGCGTTGCAAGGTTTTCGGGTGCATTCATGTGGTGTCGGAATAATTGGATAAATTAGATCCAGGACTCGGAAAGCAATAGATTTCAACTTATCTTTCCGGCATGCGCGTTTCTACATTACGACTTCAATTACTGAGCATGTGAATGCACCAATGCTCTGCAAAGTGCTGGCATAGTTGAACATAAATCTTTCTCTCCAACCATTGTTTATTGATTGTTGTTTAGGGTTTAAAGTGTAGAGGATAAATCATCCTGTTGCCAGCTCTGTGAACCAGACATGTTGAGTAACCCAAAGTTTGATGATAGAAATGTATAGTAGAACCGTGGACTTTAATTAAATGTATTATGTCAACAGATTACACATAAACGTATTAGGTTACTTGGAAGCAATAATATTAAGTTAAACCTACTATTTCTATATTTGTATTTAATATTATTGCTTTCAACTAAGCTAATACCAAAAGTGAACGTTTCAATGTTTTCAGTGTAGGGTCTCCAGCACATAGAAACTGCCGGATGCTAACCTGCATATGTTGGGCAATTTGCACATTAGCACAAGTTGTGTTAATTAGCATTATAAGTATATGCACACAATAACTATTTGGACAATTTTGGAACTGGTTTTGGAAGTTATTGGGGACGCTGAATGCATTTTCTTGCCATTTTCCTGATAAAAAATTGCTAAAAACTTGAGAAATCTACACAAAATTCATCAAAATCAGCCCACCAGGAGTATAACTATGGCCACTCTCTGGTTAACACTGCCATTTTCAGGATAGAAAATGGCAGAAATATATTTAATATCTTCAATAACCCCCAAAACCACTCAAAAATGTCCATATCGGATATTGAAAATATGCTATTTAATGCAACTTATGCCAATTCTGCTAATGTCCCAACATATGCAGGTTAGCATCCGGCAGTTTCTATGTGCTGGAGACCCTACTATATATTTCTAACATAAAACGTTATGGTACTCAACATTTCAAGGTTCAGACAGACCATAATGTTCGATGAAAGCTGTAACAAAGTGAAACATTTTCTGTCCGTTGAACAGGAAGAAGCAGCAGATGAAGCGTGAATGAAAAAGACAGACTCGTTACATGACATTTTTCTTTTTCCTTTCCAAATTAATCAGCCCGATGGACGAGTCCCAGTCAGGATTTATACGAGCAGTAAATCCTGGGAGGGAAACTTCTGAGCAATTGGAAACAGGACTCAGAGAGACACGAGGAGAGCTGGAGCTTTGATGGCAAACACTGACGGTTTATTTGGAGCTTTGGCCGGAGAATTCACAAGACATGTCACGGGCCACGAGTTGACCACAGCGGATGAGATGCCACAATCAATTCTGAAGAACTCTTCTGTAGTTTGAGGTGTTAATAGTTCGGAGTGTAATAATCAACATTCTTTACCAGCGAGACTAAACAAATATGGACCCTGAATCTAACTAGAGCTCCAGTCCAGAGAAAGAATGTGCGCCAGGGAACCTCCGTTCCAGAAAAGATCAACTATCTCATGGCGGCTTGTGTTCGGTCATAAGCTTCAACAACAATGATACCAAGCTGCTCCTCCTTAAGAGAGATAGCAGCAGAACCCAAGGCCGTAGACCTATGCCGTGGCGAAAGAGACAATGAAAGGAGAAAACAATTAACTGTGTCAAAGGTTGAATACCTAAGCAAATTATTCCCTAACAAATCCGATGAAGGGGTAATGTGTCCGGTTAACAGGAGGAACAGATCCAGCTCCATACTGGAAGAGGCTGTTTGATTAATTATAAGGATTTAATCTGATTCATTATTAGATCACCAGATATGTAAATGGAGGTTAGGGTTCTTAGATCTTCCCACTGGAAAAAAATGCTGCTCCAAAAACAAGTTAATCAATAATGAAAACAAGCTGTTTTCACTTGAAATAAGTTCAACAATCTGATTCAGATTCAGATTCAACTTTATTGTCATTACGTAGTACATGTACTAGTGACGAAATGTAAGTTTAGGCATCTGACCAGAAGTGCAAAATAGCAGTGCAGGAGTCTACATAATAAGAATAATTGTACATGGAATTATTATAAATAGAATAATTATAAATAGGCTATAAATGAATCTATACAGTGTAAACGGCATTGACAGTAAAATATATAAACAGGTGGGTGGTGGGTATGGGCTAGAGTCTATCAGCGGGCAGAGTTCAACAGGGTAACAGCCCTGGGGAAGCTGTCCCTGAACCTGCTGGTCTTGGACTGGAGGCTCCTGAGGCGCCTCCCCGAGGGTAGGAGGACGAACAGATAGTTTGCAGGATGAGAGGTGTCTTTGAAGATGTTGTGCGCCCTCTGCAAACACCATATCTCCTGGATGTCCTGTTCAATCTGCCAATAGAACAAGTGAAAGTTTGTTGGTAAGATTTCTTGAAATAAGAAGCGATATTTAGATAAATCACATCTTGTAATTAGCTGGGAGAACTCATTTTGAACTATATTTGACCAGAATCAGGAAATGTTGTGTTACAAAATAAGCCTCAAATGCTCAAAATGTTCCTGTTTTTTGATGATTTTCTAATAAATATGTAAAGAAATATGTGTTTTCATCTGAGATACAACTCAAAATAAGATGTTTTGACTCAACAAGATGAAGCATTGTCTAAAAACAAGACCCGATATCTCACGGCATTGTTACTTCTGAAGTTATTGTGTCTTATATCAGGAGTAAAGACATTTTCTGACTAGATATTAGACACATATACTTGGCAAGATTTAGAGTTTTTGTAGTGGGGAGCATTGATATCAGCTGTGAAGGTCACATTTGTATAAATCATTGGCAGCTGTTGTCTGAAAAACAACTGGGAAAGCACAGGAGGAAAACCAACCCAGTATTTCACACCGGTTTGATGAGAAATGAAGCAAAACCATGAATGTAATGATTAAAACTCACACTATGACCACAAGGAGGAGCACAATACCTCAGAAGAGAGACAGAAAGCGACTGGAAATAGATGTGACAGATATGCAAAATGACTTCAGAGGGACTTCAGAGGGACTTCAGAGGGACTTCAGAGGGACTTCAGAGGGACTTCAGAGAGACTTCAGAGGGACTTCAGAGGGACTTCAGAGGGACTTCAGAGGGACTTCAGAGGGACTTCAGAGGGACTTCAGAGGGACTTCAGAGGGACTTCAGAGGGACTTCAGAGGGACTTCAGAGGGACGCAGAATTACCCAAAATATATTTAAACAATAACAAAGGGACGGGAAATCAGTAAAGCTAGACTTGAGTTTGGGTGACTTGTTCCTGTTTTACACAATGTGGTTTTTACTACACTGTTAGGTTTGTCATCCTATACTTATGACTGCTAACCATTCAGGGTTATTGTTTTTTGGGACAAGACACAAACAAAGTCATTAAGAATACAGGGATTTGAGCCTTTTAGAGCAGTGGTTCTCAACTGGTCAGGCCTCGGGACCCATTTTTTCCTTTGTCAATAGATTGAACCACTCAAATCTATTCAACAAAAATATACGCTTTTCAGCATACAATATTAATAAAAGTGAAGTACAGTGCATATATCCTTATATCCTTCACAGAACTAAAGTATGCTGTTAAAAAGGTTTAATGAGATGATGGAATCAAAGGTGAACTGTATCAGGGAGGCGTGTGGCGCAGTGGATAGAGCCTTGGTGTTGGGATCAGGGGCACAGGTTCAAACCCCACTGCAGTCAGCATGTCGTTGTGTCCTGAGACACTTCACCCCAATTGCTCCTGTGGGGATTGCCCACAGTATTGAGTATGTAAGTCTCTTTGGATTGAGCAGTAACTATCTCCAGAGCACCTAAACGACGACATGCAGAGCTACGTGAAGAGCAGGTAGACCAACTGGAAAAGTACACCATTCAAAAGCTTTCTGATGTGGGTCTTGAAACAAAGCAGAGAAATGATGACCGTTAGTGGCCACAGGTGCGAAGCTCTCTCCAGAGCTACTGGAAGCCGAATCTCGGGACCGGAGAAAGTGGAGCAATATTCTCTCCACGCCAAGCAACAGCCTAGAACAACCTCAGCCTATACAAGTAACCACGTAAGCCATGCTACTGATGCTGGACAGGTTTTCAGAGGCTGCACAATAAATGGCAACATACACATCAATGTAATAAATAGCCAAATAATGGATCAACGCTCTCTGTCTAATATGTTCGCTAGCTGTTAGTGTTGTTGCATAGCAACCACCTCACACTATGTTTCGTGCAGAAGGCAACGGAGGGACTATTTTACTTTGAACATAATTATTTACTAATAAAAACTATTTAAATTAGAGTGTGTATTTTTCTTTCATATTCCACACCATATTGGTAACCGTTTTATAAAAGCAATAGCTCCGACAGGCCGTGGTATATGGCCATTATATCACAGCTAAGGGGCGTTGAACCCCCCTAGTGTGATATAATGACCATATACCACGGCCTGTCGTGAGCTATTGCTTAAATATACATACATACCCACAGGCACAGTTCAATTTGACTTTATAATACTGAAATAATTTGAGACATGGACAGCGGTTCAGAGATGTGAAACATGCAGGTTTGGAGGAAAACACGAGTGAACCAAAGATCCAACAAACTGAAGTCTGAGTCTGAAGAGATCAAAGCGGGGGGAAACTTTGATGCAACGGACAGCCGGGCACGGACAATGTGGGATTTCCAAAAATAGAAAGTGATAAAAAAATGGGGAATGTTGAGTTTGACAACTTTCTTTTAAAACTTGATGGACAGAACTGGAACTTAATCAAACTAGAAACCAATCTTATCTTTATTGATATAAAGAGTCTTTTAAATATGAAGGACGTGAGCGTGTCTTTTAGATATCCGTCGTCTCTCGTTTTAATTGCACAGGTTGGCGCTGATCAATCAGGAGAGCCTCGTTAGAGCCGTGGCTTCATGAATACTCACCCTGCAGGGATGAATATTTATTATATTTATTATCTAGAGAAGTGTAGTCCACCTGTGAAATGAACACAACTCTGTATGATGACATATTGATGATGGGATGCATTATTTACGCACTGGTTTTCTGAGATCTGGAGGTTTTATTGTCCGTGTCAAATGTCTGGTCCAGGGGTTTTTCTACTTTGAAAAGAAAAATATTAGGTATATTTTTGGTGTTTTGAGTTTCTTGCAGTGTTTTGTTTTTGCAGTGTTGTTTGCCAAACATTCAACGCCATTCGGCTGTCTTTGAATTCCTTAAAAGAAAGTTTATATTCCCGTTGGAAACAGAGAATCTCTTCCAAACTATCATTCAGTTGGTTTTCTTCTACTACACTTTAATTGGATGATGGAACCAAACGACCCAAGGCGACCCTAATGGACAGGTGGACGTGGAGAGCATCATCTGCCACATTTACCTAAAACAGGACCACATTTCAAAAACTCTACGTTAGTAATCCCAGCTTTTAGCTTCCCGTCAACCTTTGTCCTGGTTTGACTTTTTATTAAACATCTAGTCTAACCCAAATCTAACCCAAACACCTTTTTAGCCAGCTTAAATCCAACTCGTAACTTATCTTCTTTACATTTTCATTGTCAAAAAAACTCATTTATACGAAAACAGCAAAGGCTGTGTCTCCCAAGACAAGACTCTGACAACAACTGAAAGAAAAACCAGAACTTTAACACACTCAAGACTAATCACAAGGACAAGACACAGGTGGGGAGGGAAGAGAAACACACCAGGTGAACACAATCAGGTAACCCTAACCTAACTACAACATGAAACAGGGGAAACTCATACAGATCACTGCAAAACCTGATGTTTACCTTTGATTAAAGGTTTCCTATTATATTATTTTAAGCATATATTATAGGTCTCAGATATATAGAAAAAAAACATGTCTATGAAGTGTTTTGCTCAAAATACCAAACAGATCACCCATTAGTATTCTCTCTGAAACAGTATGGAGCTCAAACTCTTTCTCTCTCTCAGGTTTACCACAAGGTGACTTCCTTTTGATTTCCTGCTTCTTCACACATACTCTCTCCAGTACAGGTTAGCTCTGAGTGTTAGCATGCTAATGTCAACACAGACCATATTACTTCCATAACACGTCTCATTGTTTCTGACAGCAACGTTTCTGATTGGCCCGTGGGTGTAAAGCCCGCCCACATTTTAGTAATGTGGTCATGACTCAGCAAATCTGGATCAGCTCCGTTGTTCCCCCGTTTTTAGAGATGTGGGTACGGAGGAAAAGAGAGAGGGGTTTATTTCTGACACTTTGAGAGTCTCCTGACACACCGGGGACACACCGGGGACACACCGAGGACACACCGGGGACACATGGTGATGTAGAGAAGACATCACGTTGAGAGTCTCCTGACACACCGGGGACACACCGGGGACACATGTTGATGTAGAAAAGACATCAAAAAGTGCATTTTGCATGATAGGAGACCTTTAAAGTTTCCTGTTTAATGAGAAAGGCTGAAAGAACACTCCCTGAATAATTACGGTGTTTCCTCTGGAGAACAATCACAGATCATTTCACATGTTTCTGTCCGAGGCTCGTCAACCGCCTGCAGAAACCTCCTGAGATAAATATTTCATCATCCTGAATAAAGAACAACCAGCTAAGTGAGTGAAAATCCCATCTCGCAGGTAATGACAGGGTGGAGGAAATGAACGCGAGCCGAACACAGCCATGAGGTCGATAGCAGCTGTCAGGAAATGTGCTGAAGCTGTGTGAACGTCGATGTAAACATTTATTAACGTACCATCTGGATCCTGCTGCCGCCATCTGACCCCATCAGATATCCACATTACAGATGCATATATACACAAGCAGCAGCATTCATGCTGAGGAACAGGTGGGCGGTGTTGGAGAGGCTGGAACATACTAATGTGAGATGTTTAGAAAAAGCAGTTTCTAGCTATAAATGGACAATTCACATTTAATACCAAATGATCGGCTCTACGATTCCATTAAGATCTGATAACTTAAGAAGGAACAAGGCAGGGAGATATAGGGACTTGTTTTTAGACAAAGACTCTTAAAAACACCTTACTTTCAGTTGTATCTCAGATCAAATATTTTATTTTACATTTTTATTTGAAATTCACCCACTAAAATCACAAAACAGAACCCTTTTGAGCATTTGTGGCTAACTTTGTAACACAACATTTCCTGATATAGTTCAAAATAATTTTTCCCAGCTAATTACAAGATCTGGTTTAAATAAATATCCCATCCTATTTCAGGAAATCTTACCAAGCTAATGTTCACTTGTTCTATTGGCAGATTAGTTTGACTTAGCAGCATTTTTTCCAGTGTGGTTGTTCCTTGACTGGCGGTAAATATAAATTCAGAGGTAAGTAAGATCAAAACAAATGAAGAGCAGGGAGGGAGGGTCTGTCCCTGAAGCTGCAGAGATTGCATTTCGGGATGGATAGGAGAGCGGCTGAGGTGGATCTGAGGGACTTTTATGCTCAATTCGACTCCGACCCTCAAAACATCCAGCGAGAGCCAAGGCCAGAAAGATGTGTGTACACATTATTCATATTTATATGTATTTACATTATAGTCTTCTGTGAGAAGGAGCAGAACATTGGAGGGCTATGGGGTCAGATTTATTATTCACAGAGATATGTGAATATAGATATAAGAGTTTTATATTCAGAATAAAGTTCTGTCCAGTTTCAACTATTCAGAAATGTTTGCTTTTTTTTCACCAGATCGTTGAATTGATATGCTTACCTTACAAAAGTTGACCAAAAGAGTGATTTCGTCAGCATTGATTTTTAGCATGCCAACTTTCTCAGAGGAAGCTAGCTGAAAGGCATTCTGTTCGAACCACAGTGACATCTAGAGGTTGTTTTGTGCATAACATGTCAACCAGATGGTAGAGCTGGCTGAATCAGATGGAGTTCAACTTTTTCAACAAGATATCAAGACACAAAATGTGCTCTACCAAATGGTGGCGCTGGCTGTTAACCTGTTACGCACGGCCCCCCCGGTACCGGGCGGATAAACGCGTCATTTGCAGGAAACAACGTCTAAGGAATCTTAATATTTAATAAACTATGAATATTTTATATCCATGTAACGGGAAGAAACTCAGCTAACTGATCTTTATAATTTAAAAAAAAACACAATGCTAACACTCAGCCTCTGAATTACCCACGATCGAAAAAATGTAACCTAAAACGGCACTTAAACTCACAATAACTCCCTTATTACTTACCTAGATGCACAGCCAACCACTCGTTTTTGGTGTCCTGGAGACACAGAATCTAGTGGTGCCCTCCTCAACACTCAGTGATAAACATTTGCGACGCTATAAACGAAAGCGTACATCATAACATGTGGAGCTAGGTAGCTAGAAACGCTAACATGGCTTACCTTGGTCAAAAGTGGTCTTCAATGGCATTAAAACGATAAAAAAACGATGCTGCAGTTAATCCATAGGTTCATCCAATGTGTCTGTGTACTCTTTGAAATGATTTCTGATAATCCATAAGCAATAAAACTGCTTTTTCATTTCCAAATGCCAGAGCTAGAGATAGGTCCACCCTGCTGCACATTTACATGCGCGCAGCCCCCACCTTTTCTCTTCACAACGTGTGTGTGTGTGAGCCTCCCCCTTCGATTCTATTGGCTCTAACGGTCAGAAAGAGGTGTCAACCATCAAAATCGAGCAATGGGTTCCAGAGATATGGAAAAAAAACCATTTTCACCCAAATCACCTCAGAGGTGGTGGTTTTGGCTAAACCTCTCTAAAAAGGTCAAATGTCACTTGTTTTGCATCAATCTTGATACAGGGTACTTATTATATGTTGTACTTTGGATTCCTAAAGCTTTTAGTCTACTAACCCATCATCCAAGGGTAGTTTTCACTATCTGTAAAAAGAATATTTGGACGGA
The DNA here is from genome assembly GCA_012861695.1 of Trematomus loennbergii. Classification (NCBI taxonomy): domain Eukaryota; kingdom Metazoa; phylum Chordata; class Actinopteri; order Perciformes; family Nototheniidae; genus Trematomus; species Trematomus loennbergii. The sequence continues at coordinate 193,342 of JAAOOA010000350.1, read as the reverse complement.
CACTATAATTTACAGTTTTTTACTATGTAAAATCTGAATTTTCTTTATTGATTCTGACACTTCTACATCCAACTCACAGATGTAACCTTGCTTTGATAAAATAAATTATTCATATAATCCTTTTAGAAGTTAACTTGTAGTCATTTGTTTTGGGCATGTCATTTTCGAGCCTGAAACATGAAAAACAGGCTTGATGCTTAACAGGTTAAAGGGTCTTATAAAGGTGCCAGATGAAATACTGTTGCTATACAGGCAGGCTTTAGATGAAGAGACTACATGATTTATTTGAGACTTGGAATGATGCTGCTTCTTCCAAACCCTGCTGAACTCTCGAACCTGTCTTGAAGGTGAATTGCAGGATTAAAAATCAGTTTTACAAAACCGAGGGAGTAGAATTTGCAAAGTCTTCCTGCCTCTCATCCTGTCTGATCCTCTCCGACCTCGACTCTTTGTCCTCCCTAACCTCCTGCCCCTCTCTTTGTCTGTGACTCCACTGTCTGTCCTGCCAGAGTATTAAGTTATTGAGTGGTTTGTAATTATGTTGTGTCATCCTTTAAATACCTTGGGAGCGTTTTCTCGTTGACATTCAGGGCTGCAGTAAACAGAATGACTTTGGGAGATTTGTCCTGCAGAGGAAGAAGCTCCCCAAAGGTCTGAGTCTGTGAACGCTACAGACGCCACATCACATTATTCAAGGGCTTTTACCAAAAACTGACTCCAGAACAGCCTGGGAATCAAGTGGCTTAACACCTCAGTACTTATTAAGAGGTGCAGAAGACTCGGCATGTGATGTTGGCTGCAGACGACAAGGGTTAGGGTTAGTAAGTGTCAGTACAATCAATACTGCCTAGAGGCATCGCATGCCACAATTTGACCATTTTATGTTTCTTAAAATTAGCCGTCGATATCTGCGCTGTCTCAGTTCATACGCATCTATTGTCACGTGAACTGTTGAGATTCATTACTGCTTTCTGATGTAGTTCTGTTTTAGACTTGTTACTCCCAGACTCTGGACTGCTGAACTTTCCTTGAAGGGAGATTGCAGCGTTTATAACCGAATTTATTTCATGATCCGAAATGAGCTACCTCCGTGCATTACCACAGCATCTGGCTCTATATCGGACAGGGCTACTATGTTAAATTGTTTTAATGAGCATTTTGTGTCCTGCGGTTCTATGTTTGATTCTGTGACTAACTCTGCTTCTGTGAACACCACAGTCGGTGACTCTGAACAATGTGGTCTGGAAAACCCTTTCAGTTTTACTCCTTTTACTGTTGATGTTGTTCGTGAAGCTTTAACCAAGTTAGATCCTAAGAAACCGGCCGGCCCGGACAACGTGGAACCTTTCTTTTTAAAGATAGCTGCAGATTTTATTGCTCCACCTCTCACTACTCTTTTTAACCTCTCCCTCAGCACAAACACAATTCCAAAACTGTGGAAGTCAGCGTATGTCCTGCCTTTGCTGAAAGGAGGGGAGGCAACTGTTTTAAATAATTATAGGCCCATCTCTAAATTGTCAGTTCTGGCTAAGGTTCTTGAACGCCTAGTGAGTGAACAGGTAAAGGTGTTTTTATGTACAAATGACATCCTGTCTAAACATCAGTCAGGCTTCAGAAAGCAACATAGCACCATCACTGCCACAATGAAAGTGGTGAATGATGTGGCGAGTATTTTAGATAATAAGCAGAGCTGTGCAGCTCTATTTATTGACCTTTCCAAAGCGTTTGATACCGTCGATCATCGCATCTTAAAGCAGAGGCTACTCAGTATTGGCTTATCCAGCCATGCAGTGGGGTGGTTTGTGAACTACCTCTCTGAAAGGTCCCAATGTGTTCATTTTGATGGGCTGTCTTCTGAGTGGTTAAACATTACTAATGGTGTTCCTCAAGGTTCTGTTTTAGGTCCACTTTTATTCTCCATCTACATCAATAGTTTAGGTGAAAATGTCGATGGAGCAACCTTACATTTTTATGCGGACGATACCGTTATGTACTGTGCATGTCCCTCCATTAAGGAGGCTGTTGTTGAATTGCAACTGCTTTTAACATTATTCAGACTCAGCTCTCTGAACTAAAGCTTCTTTTAAATGGATAAAACCAAGGTAATGCTCTTTTCAAAAGCCAAAAAGACACCAGAGCCTGTTTTAGATATTTTAACTACGCAAGGAATAAAACTTGAAGTGGTTGCCTGTTACAAATACCTTGGTATCTGGCTTGATGATTGTCTCACTTTTAAACGTCATGTCAATAACCTGCTTAAAAAACTGAGGGTTAGACTAGGTTTCTTCTACAGGAACAAGTCCTGTTTCTCGCTCGAGGCCAGAAAAAGGCTCTGTGACCTTTTTACCTGTGCTGGACTATGGTGATCTGATTTATATGAATGCACCTGCCAATTGCCTGGTCAAGTTAGATGCTGCGTATCACAGTGCACTGAGATTTGTGACAAACTGTAAAGCATTAACTCATCACTGTACCCTGTATGCAAGGGCTGGTCTGCCTTCACTAACTGTACGGAGGCTCAGTCACTGGTACATTTTTATATATAAAGCCATGTTAGGGAAACTTCCATCCTACATCTGCTCCCTGATCTCACGGCGAATTGTAAGTGGCTACTGCCTGAGATCGCATGCTGTGTTTTATTAAATGTGCCAACTGCTAGGACTGTCTTAGGGAAGATAGCATTTAGATGCGCAGCTCCACTGTCCTGGAATAGTCTGCAATTAAAATGGAAACTGAGCAATCTGGTGCCACTAAATGTTTTTAAAGCTCGGTTGGATGCTACTGAATCGGAAGCTGTTGGTACCTGTGCATGTGGATAGTATGTAATTTGTAATCCCTGTAATGCTACTGTATGATGTCCTTTTGTTGTTCATGTTATGAGCAGGTCTCCCTTGAAAAAGAGGTCAATGATCTCAATGGGATACAACCTGAATAAATAAAGGTTTGAAATGAAATGAAATTAACCCGGGGGGTAATTCTCATATTTCTGTGATTTAAGAGTCAGACTGCAGCCGGAACAAAGGCAATTTGGAGCTGAAGCGTCATTTCCAAAATGTATTTCTGACAAAAAGTACGACGTTAATGTCCAGGTTGACAAATACTGCAATTTCCCTTCAGCTGCAAGCAGAGTTTTGAGATGAACAGGTGGTACTGTTTGAAATGATAGCTCGTACACACACACACACACACACACACACACACACACACACACACACACACACACACACACACACACACACACACACACACACACACACACACACACACACACACACCACACACACACACACACACACACACACACGTCAAAGAAAACAAAGCGTCTGATTGAGTTGACAGTGTAATTTGGGCCTTGCTGGCGCTCCGTGTTCGTGTGTTCTGTTTGACAAACTGAATGATTGCCGAGCCGTTCTCCTGGTGGAGAAACAAACGAATGGAACGATGAAAAGTGTTATCCTCCAAACAGAGACCGGGCTCAGACTCATAGCTTCACATTTCAGCTGTGCGTTCAGGTTTGTCTTCATGTTCAGAGTTACAGACAGTCAAAACAGACAGAAACGAAATATATTTTAGACTCGTGTGCAGGGAGGTGTGATTTCTAGAGTTCAAACTGTGTTTTGTGTTTACAGGAAGTTTAATATCCTGCAATGTTTTTGCAGACCATTTACATGCACTAAAACCTATATAACACACCACAGGAGAGGGAACACCATGATAAATAGATTCAAGATTCAAGGTCCAAGGCTTTATCATCATGTGCTCAGCAGCTACAGTGTGGATATGTCAATGAAAAACCTAAGACACAGGCTCCTCCAACAGAGCAACATGAATAGATATAGGACATAAAGCAGATACAATAGTGCAAGAAGAGTCTACAAGTAAATGGAATATGATATATTGATCAATAATTAGCAAGATGCAAACAGATGAATTTGTATGGATGGTCTTCACAGAGTTCAGGTGTTTAACCAGTGGCGAGCCGTCAGGGCCCTCTAGGCACTCTGTGAGGGCCTAAGATATTCCAAAAAATAATATTTAAAAAAAAAAAAAAATGTTTTAAATATATATTTTTTTAATATTATTTACAATTAGTTTTACCGAAAAAAACTTGATTTAATTGTATTTAAAATAAAATTTCCAAAGAAATAAATCCTTCGAATCTGCCTGTTCAGTCTCTGTTTGAATGTGAAGGGTTACATGAAAGAAGCTCGTCTGGCCCTCTCTGCGATTCACAGAGGGTTGCTATAGTAACTGAACGAGAGAGTAATGTCAAATGACAGTACAATTGACCAATCATATCTTCCCTCTAAATGGGTGGGTTTTATTATCGCGGACATTATGACAAGTTCCGCCCGCTGTGAAACTTTTCTTGTTTCCATAGCAACAACAACTTCTTGTCAACAGCGTGAACTCGCCTTCAAAATAAAAGCATGCCAAATTACACTTAAGACATACAACCGCAACGAAAGTAACAAAAACAATGCAATATCATTTTTTCAATGTCAAAGAACACAAATTGGGTTCACAGGTGTTGTTCTGTGTGGTAGAGGGTCGCTGTCATTGATGCGTTTTGCACCCTGGGCCGTTGTTTTGATATTCCGCTGAAGTATACGCTGTGACGTAATAACGTATTTTTTTTTTTTTTTTTGAGGGAAGTGGTGGGGGTCAGAGGGCCTAGGTATAAAGCTCACGGCTCGCCACTGTGTTTAACAGTCTTATGGCCTGTGGGATGAAACTGTCTCTGAGTCTGGGGGTTTTAGTCCTGATGCTGCAGACAGAACGGTTTGTTGCTGGGGTGATGGGGGTCTTTTATAATCCTGTGAAAATAGTCATGTCTTCAGTGTTTGTTGATCGTTTTCAGCTAGAAGCTAACTCTTGCATAAATCCTCTCTTCTCTTTCGGAGATTATTGTTTTTTTAAGCACGTCTCTTCCATTCAGATGTAGAGAAAGTGCCCCCTGTGGAGCTCTGTTCTCTGGACCTTATGACCCGCAGGATTCTTGGAAGTTTGCTCTGTTCCTCCCGACCATGAGCAGCTTTGTGTTTGAGACGCAGCTCACAGAGGAAGCTGCGCTCGGGCTCGGGAGGATGAAGCAGATTCTCTCTGAACTCCATATCTCAGAGGATCACTGAGATCTTTCAATTTCCCTCCAGGGCTGAGGTTTGATCTGTGGTTCTTTGTTCGGGGGACAGAGTGTCCGTGCACTGACTCTCTGAGGCAGTTTCTCCAAACTGCCATGGATCCATGGTCGGCTTGTGACCCCTTAAAAGGAAAGCACCCAATTATTTTTGACACTTGCTTAAAAGGAACGGGCTCAGTGTGACTGACAGCAGTTCAACCGTGAAGGATTGGAGAAGCCTGAGAATATGAACAGGATGTTTGTAGTCGTCCCGCAGGTTGGGAACGCTGCTCCGAAACGCCAATATATCTTACTGTAGTTATTTTCTCACTCAAACTTTCAAAAATCCCTCTCAGACATTATCTACAGACCTAGGTTACCCCAATTAACAGAGTGAGGTTTTAAAACTAAGTATTAGCATCAAAACCTACCTGACGTACAACATATTTATGCAGCATGGCCATTTTTTGAATAATATACATTACATCACAGCTTATGCGGTACGGTGGCCGATAGATGCAAACAGATGCCTTTGTTTGTTTTCCCGCCATCATATTGTTTCCACCTGTGTCTTACCTCATGTATAAATAGTCCTGTGCCAGTTCGTCTCGTTCTTCGTTCCAAGCCATTGTGATGGAAATCAGTTTTTTCTGTAGACTCAGTGTTTGAGTTTTTTCATCCTGCATGTGAGCGCTTTACTTTCTGACGTCTTGTTGTACCCTCTTGTCAGAGTGATTTTTTGTTTCAGGTAAAGATTATTTGCTTCGCACCATTTTTGCCTCTTTGCATTTGAGTCTTCATCCTCTGTTTCAAGGTTCATAACAGGATAGTTGCATCAGATGGCTGTTAATGGACCTGGCCGATCCAACCCCCCCCCCCCCTCAGGGGGCCATCACAGGGAGCAGCAGGTGGTCTCTGAGCCTCACAGCCACTTCAAAGTCTCCTCCACAACCTGATGTTATGGATTGATCCTCAGTCAGCGACGGCTCAAATCCTGGCTGTGACTCAGTGACTCAGACCAGACGAGGTGACGACTTTTCCTCAGCGCCCCCCAACCCCCGGAGCAAGGCACTTAACCCTTAACAGATTTGATTCTTAGGGATGTAAGTTCTACGATACTAAATTAACGCTTTTCAAATGAAAATGATCTGGTTTTAATGTTCAGCTCTATGAATATGGGTTTCACAATTCTATCAGATAGATTACCAGCTAGCTAATGTTTGCTATCTGTTAGGGGTCTCTCCCATTAACTGGGGGTTTCTTTGGGAGGGGGTCGTATTCATATTCCGTACAAACTGTACAGTCCACTGAGACAAACGTGAAATGTGTGATATTGGGCTTTATAAATAAGCTCTGATTGACTGATAAACCCTGGAATCTCTGGCTGTTAAATCCTGTCTGGAGTTATTTGGATGATGTGTCGATGGAAAAAAGCTGGACTTGAACTAGTCAGATTACAATTTAGTTCCAGTTAATATAATCTGTCATGTTTTGTGATTTGTTCTGTGTGTGCTGCCCTTTAATTCCTCATTATTCATTAGTCTTGGATCAGAAACCTGTTGATGTTGATGTTTTTTGTGCCTCCTGAGCAAATCCCAATAAAATAAAATATTGGAAATGCTTTTAATTGTCCTGTTGAACATTCGTCTGTTCTGCATTTGGGTCGACCCTCTCAACCCGGACTCTTCCAGATTGAAACAGACTCCTCAAAAATATAATTATTATGCGAGCCACACCTCGTGTATCGGCCAATTAGACGGTGGCTCGTAGGTTGCCGAGCAGTCAGAAGACATTAAGCCTGAGCTGAAGCATTTCATATCTCCCAGGTCGACCTTATCACAGAATACAGAATACAGAATTCACCTTCCTCCAGCAGAATCATTGACAGGTGCATTTCAGGTGGCTGGCTGCACACAGCACAGATCAGGAGGAATTGTGAGTTACAATGTGTTAGTCATCCAGATTCATGGTGACTCAACACGCTGTGGCTTCAGTCTGTCAGAGCCGATAACAAACACCTGTGATTAAATGAGAACAACAGTTTGACATGTGCTCTGCAGGATGTGAAGGGCTGTCATTAGAGATGAATATCGCCAACAGGACTACATTAGCCCTGTGTGACAGACACTTAAAGCAGGGTTATTATTATGTATCTACAAGTCTGCACTGTGAGTTCTGATCTCAAGAAGCATCACAAATGGAAGCAGAAAATCTAGAAAAAGTATGACTTAATGTGTTCCTCAATGCGCTTTCTTCCACCTCTAAGAAGAGATTGTATTCATCAGCAATTGTGACAATATCAATATATTAAATGTGTATATCAGTATGTAGCAGTGACGTGCGGTGAGGTTCATGGCTGGTGAGGCACTGACTCATTCAGAGTCAGATTTACAAATATTATATTTTGACCTTAATCGAAATATATTTTTATTTTCAAAAGCTTTTTGTCTGATGCTTCGATTCATTTTAAACAGACCGTTCAACAAAAGGATACCCAAAATCTAAATATTGGATTGTTGACTTGAAGATGAAGTCCATGCTATCCTTCTGGACAACAATCTCTATTACTGTTTTGTAAAAGTCCTCCTTATCTTCCTGTAGTTTCAAAAGTCTAGCTTGTTGTTTGCGGTAGAATTACAGTAGCAACAAGAACCTGTGGGCTCACGTGCGCCCCCTTCAGTGCGGCAGAGGTTATGGCTGCCTCTCCTGGTGCTTTTTCATTGCCGTTGTACGATGAGACCAGCGAGCCTAAATATCATATATACGTGAAATAAGTTATTTAGAGACTATGGATGGCGAGGATAAATGTAATAAAGGGATCTACAAACATTACATTGGTGATCTACAGTGAGAAGGGAACAGGCATGCGCTTAGGGCCCGCTTTCCAGCCAGTTCTGTGGGGTGACGCATTCTGAGGTGAGGCAGAGCTCATCTGTGCCTCCCCCACCCCACAGTAACTGGCTGGAGCGCGCTCACAAAATAAGTGCCCGCGCTAAATTAGTGCCCGCGCTCCAGACAGTTTCTGTGGGGTTAAGTGAGGCAGAGCTCAATTCAATGAGGCGTTATGTAATGCTACCTTTTGGTAATTGAGGAGAAATCTACAGAGAAAGTGAGTCAAATAAACTCCTGATGTTTTCTTTCCTCTCGTCTGAAAGAAGACACATTGTGAAAGCTTAATAACAAAGATGTCTGCCTCTAACTTCCCGTCTGATCGTGTCTCTCTTGTCCTCGCTCGCCCACTGTCTGTCTCTTCGTCTGCGACTTCTAACTTTCTCTCCTGTCAAAGTGAATTAAATTATTTAGTGCATTTAAATGATGTGGTGTCACCCTCTCGTCTCTCTGAGGACATTCAGAGCCGTCGCCAGCGTCCAATAAAAACGTCCTGTAGCAACACGGAGTAACTCTGAGGGAACAGGCAGCGTTTCAGAGCTCGTCTGCATCTCCTTCTTCCAACACACTTTAGATTCAACCACGATCCTGAGGTGACGTCTTTGAGTCTCAGTGCCATTGTGTCTGCCAGATGTTGTGTTGGTTTTATGATCACATTTGTATGATAATGTGCGAAGTCAGTAAAAATAATCGTAGTTATCTGGCCATAAATTCCAAATCTGGGAAATAACTTTCGGATTTAGCAATAATTGTCATAAGAAAAATACTGATCTAATAACAGAGTCAACTTTTTTAATGAAAAATCTTTTATGTCATTTCCCTTTTCCAGGAAACTCAACAGAAAAGGTTTGGCCAGACTAATACATGTCTAATGTTGAATAAAGGAAAACCATTCACAGTTAAGAATTAGATATGAATCATTAATGCTATAAATGGTTTCATACATTTATAGTTTCTTATTTCTCCAGCTGTCAAATAATCAGGAAACTACGTTGTAAAAACAATAACTAATGTCGGGGTTTTTTTCTTCTTTGCGAAATGCCGCTGTGTCAAACGTCCTGTTTGAATTGCCGTACGCTGTCCAATATGGAGGAACAACTCACACAGCGCAGTGCAAATCTGTAGACATGCAAATGGGGTAGAAACCGCCATCTTGTGAGTGTCTCTCTAACCTTTGCCTCTCACCTGCATGGCACTAACGAGCAGACTCAGCTCACCTGGGCTCGTTGTGCTGAGTCTCCACAGGCAGAATCTGGTTTGGTTCACCTTTAGCTGTGTTTACAACACACACACACACACACACAACACACACACACACATTCTCCTTCGTTCTGTTTTTTCCTCTCACGATGTTTCTCTGTTTTCATCGCAGGCCAAGTTCCTGACTCAGGACCAGATTAACGGTATCTCTCATCTGTATCTATGTATATGTATATGTATATGTATATATATATATATATATATATATTATATATATATATATATATATAATTATATATATTATAATATATATATATATATATATATATATATATATATATATATATATATATCTCATTTGGATATCTAATTTGATTTGAAAATGTTTATTATTCAAACAATAATCATAGTGATGTCCCCTTTTTTGTCTTGACTTCCTGAGCCAGGTCATGACAGTACACAACTTGACTAAAGTTAAGTAAGTTACGTTTCACCGCTGGTCCTATCATCAACGAAACACTGTGGACCCACTGACGACCCAATCAGTTTCTACCCGACATCCACTCACAACATCAAGAAAGTGCTGATAGCAAAAAGGGGTTGTACAGCTGATCATTTGTCCTGCTGCTCATTGTCTCCAGAGGTTTCGTGTTTGGAAGTGGGACGATAACTAATACAGTCATTATCTGAGATGAGCAGCTGTTTAGGGAGCTGGTGTTTTCTTCCCGTTCTCAACAAGGATTTGCTATTTAATTACATTTACATAACACTCTGCAGTGAAGTCTCTAGGAAGTCTCTGCCAACTGTTTCCTGTCGGCATGTCATGTGATCAGCTAATAGCTTCAGTTCTCGCCAACAACAGGATCTGCTAATGTTGTCAGTCAGCGTCAGGTCAGAGATGGAAATAAACACTGTGAGAGGACTCTTTAAAGTAGAGACACAACATACTGAGATACACTGAACATCAGCAGGAGAGGACTCTTTAAAGTAGAGGACACTACATACTGATATACACTGAACATCAGCAGGAGAGACTCTTTAAAGTAGAGACACTACATACTGATATACACCTGAACATCAGCAGGAGATGACTCTTTAAAGTAGAGGCACTACATACTGATATACACCTGAACATCAGCAGGAGAGGACTCTTTAAAGTAGAGACACTACATACTGATATACACCTGAACATCAGCAGGAGATGACTCTTTAAAGTAGAGACACTACATACTGATATACACTGAACATCAGCAGGAGAGGACTCTTTAAAGTAGAGATACTACATACTGATATACACCTGAACATCAGCAGGAGAGGACTCTTTAAAGTAGAGACATACATATTGATATACACGAAATCAGCAGGAGGGACTCTTTAAAGTAGAGACACTACATACTGATATACACCTGAACATCAGCAGGAGAGGACTCTTTAAAGTAGAGACACTACATACTGATATACACCTGACATCAGCAGGAGAGGACTCTTTAAAGTAGAGACACTACATTGATATACACCTGAACATCAGCAGGAGAGGACTCTTAAAGTAGAGACACTACATATTGATATACACCTGAACATCAGCAGGTGAGGACTCTTTAAAGTAGAGACACTACATACTGAAATACACCTGAACATCAGCAGGTGAGGACTCTTTAAAGTAGAGACACTACATATTGATATACACCTGAACATCAGCAGGAGAGGACTCTTAAAGACCTGTAGAGATAATAACTGTTTATATAAGATCCATCTCTGAAGGTGACGGTTGCAAGAGTGTGCGGTGCAAATTAAATTATGTAAAACAGCATGATGCTCCCTTCAGGACAGTTTGTAAAAGACACTTAGAGGTATTGAAAGAAGCTTCTGATGTTTTGCATAAATCTGTTTCACGGAGCTCTGAGGCAGCCCGGGGACTTTTTACATAATCCAATTTGTAAAGCTGGAGCTATATTTACTATTAAACGAGGAAGGCTGGAGATTGTCTTCACCTCTTTAAGACAACCATCTCAAAGACTCTTATAAATGCAGCGTGGTGGTGGCAGAATCCACCTTTTATGCATGCATGGAAATCAGATGATTAATAGAGGTACGGAATGAGCCTGCAAGCAGAAAAGGTTTGTAACATGATCAATATGCAACGGTGTATGATGGTGTATTTGTAGTTCCTGCATCGATTGAACTCACCAAATTGTCACCTGTCGGCCCCCGTAATGAATGGATCACAAGCTGCTTTCTAGCCCAATGGGAGGGCTGAGTAATCTCTTTTGTGGAACATAGGAATGAACTCTCTCGATGACACACAACATTTCCACAAATGACACGTCTCGGTGCAGACAGTCGCAAAAAGACGCAAATTGTATTTCATTCAGTGCATTGTCTCTCCCAGAAAGCTCTAACATGGTGTTGTAGTCGGAGCTGAATATGTAAAGCGTAGTAGCCTCATGAGAAACAGCGTCTCTGAATCTGCAGCCAACACTGATAACGGATGTATCGAGTCCCAGCAGGACGTCCAGGACAGGAAGGGAAGCTGACAGAGGATCCATGATCTCCTCTGCAGAGACTGACTGACACAGACAGAGCCAACGGGAAGAGAAAAGGATGGAGCTGAAGATGTTGTAGTTGGATATGTTGCATGAAATATTATGTTATACAATGTAGTAGTAAAGGACTGTGTGTGAACTAGGTTATAAAAAACAAGGCTTACAACTGTGGCATTAGGGTGTGAAGGTTAAACCGAAAGGCCACTTTTAGTAGGTTCAAGTTGAACTGTTCTCCTCTGAGGGGGTTAGGAATGGAACATGGACTAAAGAAAAAACTCCCCTCTCAAGTGCTAGGAAACTAACGAGGTCATCTTTTGGTCCACGAGGGCAGGGAAAGCCAACATTGAAACGTGAACGGAAACAAATGTGAAAAAGGGTTTCAACATAGAACATAGGAGGGATAACATCGTCCTGGCGTAGTGGGGTGTTGGGATCAGGGGGTCACGGTTCAAACCCCACTGCAGTCAGCATGTCGTTGTGTCCCTGAGACACTACACCCCAAATTGCTCCTGTGGGATTGTCCACAGTGTTGAGTATGTAAGTCGCTTTGGATAAAAGCGTCTAACAAGTGACATGTCATGTAATGTGATGTCCTTCACCTCGGTCAACCAATAAGAAACAAGGAGGCTTTTAGCTTTATTCAACCCAGTCTCACGGCATTTCGTGTTATTAGTCACGAAATTAATGTAATCTATTGATTCGTGTTCACCAACACGATTTTCACCTTTTTTTCGTGTCACACAGAACGATTTTAAAAGCAATGTATTTCTATTGGTAGTATGTTTCGTGCCTGCAACACGTCTTTTTGTCCGGTCGGGTCTTGGAAGACCAGAAGCTGTGTGGTTCATAAACACATGTTCTTACTCAATATCTTACCCTAAGCCTAACCCTATCCCTTTTTATTTTAAATCGTATAATGTCTGAGTTTGTTGCCGTCAGTGAGGAAAAGAAATGTCTCAGAGCCTCAGAATACTGACATCTGTATTTTATGTCATCTTTTTTTCCTTCTAATTTGTTATTATTTGGTGCAGGCACGAAACATACTACCAATATAAATACATTGCTTCTAAAATCGTTCTGTGTCAGAATACTGAAATCTGTATTTTTTTAATGTCTTTTTCCTTCTAATTTGTTATTATTTACATTGCTTTTAAAATCGTTCTGTGTGACACGAAAAAAATGGCGAAATCGTGTTGGTGAACACGAATCAATAGATTAATTTTGTGACTATAACACGAAATGCCGTGAGACTGTGTTGGATATCATGCTAACACAGCGTGTGGTCAGTGGTCTGATCCTGAGGTCTGATCCTGAGGTCTGAGGTCTGATCCTGAGGTCTGATCCTGAGGTCTGATCCTGAGGTCTGATCCAGAGGTCTGATCCTGAGGTCTGATCCTGAGGTCTGAGGTCTGATCCTGAGGTCTGATCCTGAGGTCTGATCCTGAGGTCTGATCCAGAGGTCTGATCCTGAGGTCTGATCCTGAGGTCTGATCATGAGGTCTGATCCTGAGGTCTGCTCTGAATTGTATTGCTCCTAAATAAGTTACAAAGTGTTGAGGAGGAGGTCCGGACTCTTCATCTGGCCCAGAAAAACATGTCCTCCAACAAAGGATAGAAAGAAATGCTACTTACTGCAGGGCATGTAGAGTGTGAGAGTCACTTTGTTCTGTGTGTCTGAAATGTTTGTATCTTAAAGCTGCAGCTGCAGCTCGGATGTACGCTTCTAACCGTGACCCAGTTTGATTTAAAGCATCCTCAGAAACGTCTGTAATCCGCAGCTGCAGCTCGTCTTCCTTTGTTCCCTGCTTTCTTTACCCGCCTCACAGATATTTCTAATGGAACAAAAAAGACTCAACAATATTGATTAAAAGAGTTCCAGACAGGGCTGAGACTTATTACAAACATAAAGCACTTTTCTAAATACTCAAAGACTTACAAAGAAAAAAGAAATTCCAAAAAAACATTCAAAGCAAGATGAAGACACGAGATGTAAAGAAATGGATTAGAAACTAAATATTAGCAAAATGTTCCTGTCCACATGAAGAAACATCTCCAGCAACTTCACATGCAGCATTTAGAGAACATTCAGCAACTTGAGGAGACCAGGGGACACTAAAGAGTGACGCACACAGCTGGGAGACCAGGGGACACTAAAGAGTGACGCACACAGCCGGGAGACCAGGGGACACTAAAGAGTGACGCACACAGCTGGGAGACCAGGGGACACTAAAGAGTGACACACACAGCCGGGAGACCAGGGGACACTAAAGAGTGACGCACACAGCCGGGAGACCAGGGGACACTAAAGAGTGACGCACACAGCCGGGAGACCAGGGGACACTAAAGAGTGACGCACACAGCCGGGAGACCAGGGGACACTAAAGAGTGACGCACACAGCCGGGAGACCAGGGGACACTAAAGAGTGACGCACACAGCCGGGAGACCAGGGGACACTAAAGAGTGACGCACACAGCCGGGAGACCAGGGGACACTAAAGAGTGACGCACACAGCCGGGAGACCAGGGTACACTAAAGAGTGACGCACACAGCCGGGAGACCAGGGGACACTAAAGAGTGACACACACAGCCGGGAGACCAGAGGACACTAAAGAGTGATGCACACAGCTGGGAGACCAGGGGACACTAAAGAGTGACGCACACAGCTGGGAGCCCAGAGGACACTAAAGAGTGACACACACAGCTGGAGACCAGGGGACACTAAAGAGTGACGCACACAGCTGGAGACCAGGGGACACTAAAGAGTGACGCACACAGCCGGGAGACCAGGGGACACTAAAGAGTGACGCACACAGCCGGGAGACCAGGGGACACTAAAAAGTGACGCACACAGCCGGGAGACCAGGGGACACTAAAAAGTGACGCACACAGCCGGGAGACCAGGGGACACTAAAGAGTGACGCACACAGCCGGGAGACCAGGGGACACTAAAGAGTGACGCACACAGCCGGGAGACCAGGGGACACTAAAGAGTGACGCACACAGCCGGGAGACCAGGGGACACTAAAGAGTGACGCACACAGCCGGGAGACCAGGGGACACTAAAGAGTGACGCACACAGCCGGGAGACCAGGGGACACTAAAGAGTGACGCACACAGCCGGGAGCCCAGAGGACACTAAAGAGTGACGCACACAGCCGGGAGACCAGGGGACACTAAAGAGTGACGCACACAGCCGGGAGACCAGGGGACACTAAGAGTGACGCACACAGCCGGGAGACCAGGGGACACTAAAGAGTGACGCACACAGCCGGGAGACCAGGGGACACTAAAAGTGACGCACACAGCCGGGAGACCAGGGGACACTAAAGAGTGACGCACACAGCCGGGAGACCAGGGGAAACTAAAGAGTGACGCACACAGCGTTGTAACACGATGTCTGTTTGCTCTAATATGGAAAATTGTTGAAATGGAGCAGCTTCCCCCCCCCCCTAAAAGAGCGTTAGTAAAAATGGGTATCATCAACAAAGACTTCTTAAATCCTTATATAACAAGTCTCATGACCATAAAATAACAACTTCCTCTTGAAGAGAGCATCTTCCTCACGGCCATAAAACCTGCGATTAATTCTGCATGTGTTACATCACTGTAAAGCCAGCGCTGTGCTTTTCACATCACTCAGATAAAGTGTGTGCGTCTGAAATAAAGTCCTTAGTGTCGGGATCAAATGAATTGCTCTCAGGCGGATGATCTGTCAGTGTATGGTAATAGTGAGGCTTTAATTTGCACACATTTCACCCTGGAGGGGTTTGGCAGTCTGTGATTATTGAGTGCTCACTGGTGACTGATAGACCCCGACACCACACTGCACATAAAACCATCTGCTGTTTACTCTGATTAATGTTACAACTTCAACCTTCTGTTGCACTCGTAGAGAGGTGCAATGATGTTGTATTTCTCTGCAGCATCTCCCTGGTCCAATGGGATTTCCCGATGTGATTTTGGATTAGTCAGAAAATAATCTCCGTGTGAAACAAACATTTATGATACTTTTAGTTCAGCAGGATCTCCACATATTAACCCCACTTTATGATTTCTGAAGTAAAAAGCTAACGGGCTATAAAGGAACTACAGCACGGTCACATGACTTCACGTCACCACGCTAAGCTAAAGGAGGCTAATGTTGGGCTATAAAGGAACTACAGCACGGTCACATGACTTCACGTCACCACCGCTAAGCTAAAGGCGGCTAATGTTGGGCTATAAAGGAACTACAGCACGGTTACATGACTTCACGTCACCACCGCTAAGCTAAAGGCGGCTAATGTTGGGCTATAAAGGAAACTACAGCACGGTCACATGACTTCACGACACCACCGCTAAGCTAAAGGAGGCTAATGTTGGGCTATAAAGGAACTACAGCACGGTCACATGACTTCACGTCACCACCGCTAAGCTAAAGGAGGCTAATGTTGGGCTATAAAGGAACTACAGCACGGTCACATGACTTCACGTCCAGGGAAAAGGAAGTGATAAAATGTCGACTAATGTCTGGGTTTTAGGACTCATCCCATCTCCTCTACAGCTCTGATCTGATTTGTTATTTTCCTTCAAATTCTCTCACTTGCCTTTGGTCATTTGTTCAGAGAATTTCTTTGCACAATCGTTCAATATGAAAATTAGAGGAACAATCATCGGCTCTGCTGATTTCCATCTAATATTTTTAAAGAAACTGCACCTCAAGACATGTCTTTAAAGAATGCAAAAATACAATGATCTGATTAATATAAAGGGTTTTGCACATCAAATAAATAACAAAATAACTTTGAAACTAGCTGGAAACTCGTCTACTTGAATTTCCTCATTTAGAAACTCTGTCACATTAGCATAGCAATATGCTAATGTGAACAGCTCTGCAGTAACACACTTTGCACACATACAGGTTAGTATACATGCTAAATGGACTTGCATTTACTTAGTGCCTTCCTAGACTTCTCGTTTATATACAAGAAATTACCCGTGAACATTGGACCCCGCTCTGTGACCACACACACCTGAACATCAGCAGGAGAGGACTCTTTAAAGTAGAGACACTACATACTGATATACACCTGAACATCAGCAGGAGAGAACTCTTTAAAGTAGAGACACTACACACTAATATACACCTGATCATCAGCAGGAGAGGACTCTTTAAAGTAGAGACAATACATACTGATATACACCTGAACATCAGCAGGAGAGGACTCTTTAAAGTAGAGAGGAGTTAAGGAGCTCCTGTGTGAAACAACGTGTTATAAGGGCTCTGTCTGATGAGCCAGCTCTCTCTGAATGGAGCTGCGTGATATTGCAGGTTTTTATTAAAGCAGCATGAAGAGAGAACATTTCTTCGTCCAGCGGCCCTTTGAAAACCTTATTCCTAGGATACAAGCTCATAATGATCTTCTTAATGTTCTCTGGGTAATGGTTTCATTTCTGAGCATCTGCTACGTAGTGCTAATGGGAAATCGGTTTCCATCGTAACCTTCAAACAGTGATGGCGACTGTGACCTTCTGTTACGCACTGCAACCTTCCTCAGGTCCTTTAAGGAGGCCCTGATTGGGGATTGGGAGCACCTGGAGGAGAGGCTGCACCTGGAGACAATCAGGGAGAGAGAGACACACAAGCACCAACTGCAGCACGTAACAGCCCCCCCCCATAAAACACACGTTATACTGCCCACAAGCAGCAAACACCGGAGCAACACATGGAACACACACATCACATGGAACACACACACATCACATGGAACACACACACCACATGGAACACACACACACATCACATGGAACACACACACACACACACACACACATCACATGGAACACACACACACACACATCACATGGAACATACACACACACCACATGGAACACACACACACACACATCACATGGAACACACACACCACATGGAACACACACATCACATGGAACACACACACATCACATGGAACACACACACCACATGGAACACACACCATCACATGGAACACATCACATCACATGGAACACACACACACAACACTGGAACACACACACCACATGGCACACACACACATCACATGGAACAAAACACCACATGGAACACACACACATCACATGGAACACACACACCACATGGAACACACACACACATCACATGGAACACACACACACACACACACACACACACACATCACATGGAAACACACACACACATCACATGGAACACACACACACCACATGGAACACACACACCACATGGAACACACACATCACATGGAACACACACACCACATGGAACACACACACACATCACATGGAACACACACACACCACATGGAACACACACACACATCACATGGAACACACACACACATCACATGGAACATACACACACACACCACATGGAACACACACACACATCACATGGAACACACACACCACATGGAACACACACACATCACATGGAACACACACACACACACATCACATGGAACACACACACCACATGGAACACACACCCACACATGGAACACATCACATCACATGGAACACACACACAACACATGGAACACACACACCACATGGCACACACACACCACATGGAACACACACACATCACATGGAACACACACACACACATCACATGGAACACACCACACACACACACACACACACACATCACATGGAACACACACACACCACATGGAACACACACATCACATGGAACACACACATCACATGGAACACACACATCACATGGAACACACACACCACATGGAACACACACATCACATGGAACACACACACACCACATGGAACACACACACACACCACATGGAACACACACACACATCACATGGAACATATCACATCACATGGAACACATCACATGGAACACACACACATCACAGGAACACACACACCACATGGAACACACACATCACATGGAACACATCACATCACATGGAACACATCACACCACATGGAACACACACACATCACATGGAACACACACATCACATGGAACACATCACACCACATGGAACACACACCACATGGAACATACACAAACACATCACATGGAACACACACATCACATGGAACACACATCACATGGAACACACACACACACACATCACATGGAACACACACATCACATGGAACACACACATCACATGGAACACACACACATCACATGGAACATACACACACCACATCACATGGAACACATCACATGGAACACACACACACACACATCACATGGAACACACACCACATGGAACACACGGAAACATCACATCAAACACACACCACATGGAACATACACAAACACATCCCATGGAACACACACACACACACATCACATGGAACACACACACATCACATGGAACACACACATCACATGGAACACACACACATCACATGGAACATACATGGAACACATCACATGGAACACACACACATCACATGGAACACATCACATCACATGGAACACACACACACATCACATGGAACACACACATCACATGGAACACACACCACATGGAACACACACACATCACATGGAACACACACACACACACATCACATGGAACACACACACACATCAAACACACACACACACACACATCACATGGAACACACACACACATCACATGGAACACACACATCACATGGAACACATCACATGGAACACACACACACACACATCACATGGAACATACACACACACATCACATGGAACACATCACATGGAACACACCACATGGAACACATCAGATGGAACACACACACACATCACATGGAACATATCACATGGAACACACACACACATCACATGGAACACACAAACATCACATGGAACACACACACCACATGGAACACACATCACATGGAACACACACCACATGGAACACACACACATGAACACACACACACTGAACACACACACACACATGGAACACACACACTGAACACACACACACACACTGAACACACACACACACACTGAACACACACACACACATCACATGGAACACACACACACACACATCACATGGAAGACACACACGACATGGAACACACATCACATGGAAGACACACACACACACATGGAACACACACACACATCACATGGAAGACACACACATATCATATGGAACACACACATCACATGGAAGACACACACACACATGAAACACACACACACCACATGGAACACACAGACACATCACATGGAACACACACATCACATGGAACACACACACACACATCACATGTAACACACACATCACATGTAACACACACATCACATGTAACACACACACATCACATGGAACACACACACATCACATGGAACACACACATCACATGGAAGACACACACACATCACATGGAAGACACACACACATCACATGGAACACACACATCACTCACTGAAGACACAACACACACCACATGGAACACACACATCACATGGAACACACACATCACTCACTGAACACACATCACATGACACACACATCACATGGAACACACACACACATGGAACACACACACATCACATGGAACACACACACACATCACATGGAACACACACACATGGAACACACACACACACCACATGGAACACATCACACACACATCACTCACTGAAGACACACACACACCACATGGAACACACATCACTCACTGAAGACACGCACACCACATGGAACACACACACATCACATGGAACACACACACATCACACATCACATGGAACACACACATCACATGGAACACATCACATGGAACACATCACATGGAACACACACATCACATGGAACACATCACATGGAACACATCACATGGAACACACACACACATCACATGGAACACATCACATGGAACACACACATCACATGGAACACACACACACATCACATGGAACACACACATCACATGGAACACACACACACATCACATGGAACACACACACACATCACATGGAACACACACATCACATGGAACACACACACACACACACACATCACATGGAACATACACACACACATCACATGGAACACATCACATGGAACACACACACACATCACATGGAACACACACATCACTCACTGAAGACACACACACACACCACATGGAACACACACATCACATGGAACACACACATCACTCACTGAACACACATCACATGAACACACATCACATGGAAACACACACCACATGGAACACACACACATCACATGGAACACACACACACATCACATGGAACACACACACACATCACATGGAACACACACACACCACATGGAACACATCACACACACACATCACTCACTGAAGACACACACACCACATGGAACACACATCACTCACTGAAGACACGCACACCACATGGAACACACACACATCACATGGAACACACACATCACACACATCACATGGAACACACACATCACATGGAACACACATCACATGGAACACATCACATGGAACACACACTTCACATGGAACACATCACATGGAACACATCACATGGAACACACACACACATGGAACACATCACATGGAACACACACATCACATGGAACACACACACACACACATCACATGGAACACACACATCACATGGAACACACACACATCACATGGAACACACACACACATCACATGGAACACACACACATCACATGGAACACACACACACACACATCACATGGAACATACACACACACACATGGAACACATCACATGGAACACACACCACATGGAACACATCAGATGGAACACACACACACATCACATGGAACATATCACATGGAACACACACACACATCACATGGAACACACAAACATCACATGGAACACACAAACATCACATGGAACACACACACCACATGGAACACACACCACATGGAACACACACCACATGGAACACACACTGAACACACACACACTGAACACACACACCACATGGAACACACACACTGAACACACACACACACACTGAACACACACACACACATCACATGGAACACACACACACATCACATGGAACACATCACATGGAAGACACACACGACATGGAACACACATCACATGGAAGACACACACACACCACATGGAACACACACACACATCACATGGAAGACACACACATATCATATGGAACACACACATCACATGGAAGACACACACACATGAAACACACACACCACATGGAACACACAGACACATCACATGGAACACACACATCACATGGAACACACACACATCACATGTAACACACACATCACATGTAACACACACACACATCACATGGAACACACACACATCACATGGAACACACACATCACATGGAAGACACACACACATCACATGGAAGACACACACACATCACATGGAACACACACATCACTCACTGAAGACACACACACACACACACCACATGGAACACACACATCACATGGAACACACATCACTCACTGAACACACATCACATGACACACACATCACATGGAACACACACACCACATGGAACACATCACATGGAACACACACACACATCACATGGAACACACACACACATCACATGGAACACACACACACACCACATGGAACACATCACACACACACATCACTCACTGAAGACACACACACACCACATGGAACCACATCACTCACTGAAGCACGCACACATGGAACACACACACATCACATGGAACACACACACATCACACACATCACATGGAACACACATCACATGGACCACACATCACATGGAACACATCACATGGAACACACATCACATGGAACCATCACATGGAACACATCACATGGAACACACACACATCACATGGAACACTCACATGGAACACACACATCACATGGAACACACATCACATGGAACACACACACACATCACATGGAACACACACATCACATGGAACACACACACACACATCACATGGAACACACATCACATGGAACACATCACATGGAACACACATCACATGGAACACACACACACATCACATGGAAAACCACACATCACATGGAACACACACACACATCACATGGAACACACACATCACATGGAACACACACACATCACATGGAACACACTCACATGGAACACACACATCACATGAACACACACACCACATGGAACACACACACACACATCACATGGAACACATCACATGGAACACACACACACATCACATGGAACACACACATCACATGGAACACACACATCACATGGAACACACACATCACATGGACACACACACACACACACATCACATGGAACACACACACATCACATGGAACACACACACACATCACATGGAACACACACGCATCACATGGAACACACACACACATCACATGGAACACATCACATGGAACACACACACACATCACATGGAACACATCACATGGAACACACATCACATGGAACACACACACACATCACATGGAACACACACACATCACATGGAACACACACACAACACATCACATGGAACACACACCATCACATGGAACACATCACATGGAACACACACATCACATCGAACACACATCACTCACTGAAGACACACACACACATCACATGGAACACACACACATGGAACACACACACACACATGGAACACACACCACCATGGAACCACACACACACATCACATGGAACACACACATCAAATGGAACACACACACATGGAACACACACACATCACATGGAACCACACACATCACATGGAACACACACATCACATGGAACACACACACATGGAACACACACATGGAACACATCACATGGAACACACACACACACATCACATGGAACACATCACATGGAACACACACACATCACTCACTGAAGACACACACCACATGGAACACACACACATCACATCACATGGAACACACACACATCACATGGAACACACCACATGGAACACACACACACACACATCACATGGAACACATCACATGGACACACACATCACATGGAAACACACACATCACATGGAACACATCACATGGAACACACACACACATCACATGGAACACACACATCACATGGAACACATGGAACACACACACACACATCACATGGAACACACACACACACATGGAACACACACATCACTCACTTTAGACACACACACATCACATGGAACACACACACACATCACATGGAACACACAATCACATGGAACACACACATCACATGGAACACACACACATCACTCACTTTAGACAAACACACATCACATGGAACACACACACATCACATGGAACACACACACATCACATGGAACACACACATCACATGGAACACACACACATCACATGGAACACACACACATCACATGGAACACACACACTCACATGGAACACACATCACTCACTGAAGACACACACACCACATGGAACACACACATCACATGGAACACACACACACATCACTCACTGAAGACACACACACCACATGGAACACATCACATGGAACACACACCACATGGAACACACACATCACATGGAACACACACACCACATGGAACACACACACACATCACATGGAAACACACACACTCACTCACTGAAGACACACACACCACATGGAACACACATCACATGAACACACACACATCACATGGAACACACACACACATCACATGGAACACACACATATCACTCACTGAAGACACACACACCACATGGAACACACACACACACATCACACGAACACACATCACTCACTGAAGACACACACACACCACATGGAACACACACACACACATGGAACACACACCACATGGAACACACACACCACATGGAACACACACACACCACATGGAACACACACACACATCACATGGAACACACACCACATGGAACACACACACACATCACATGGACACACACACACATCACATGGAACACACACGGAACTGGAACACATCACATCACATGGAACACACATCACATGGAACACACACACACATCACATGGAACACACACACACACATCACATGGAACACACACACATCACATGGAACACACACACACATCACATGGAACTGGAACACATCACATGGAACACATCACATGGAACTGGAACACACATCACATGGAACACACACACACATCACATGGAACACACATCACATGGAACACACACACACATCACATGGAACTGGAACACACACATCACATGGAACTGGAACACACATCACATGGAACACACACACACATCACATGGAACACACACACATCACATGGAACACACATCACATGGAACACACACACACACATCACATGGAACTGGAACACACATCACATGGAACACACACACATCACATGGAACACACACATCACATGGAACTGGAACACACATCACATGGAACACACACACATCACATGGAACACACACACACATCACATGGAACTGGAACACACATCACATGGAACACACACATCACATGGAACACACACATCACATGGAACACACACGTCACATGGAACACACACATCACTCACTGAACACAGATCCACATCGCTCTGAGCCAGGTCCACACACACCGCTTCAGAGACGGGAACACCCACAGCACTCACAGACGGACGACTCACCACTCTGTCGCATTGCAACTGAGTGCTGGTCTCTTGGCTTTTCCACAGACCGCTTGGAAGCTGCCACCTGCTTCTTCCGAGCTACACACTCTGTCACTAGATGACCAGGGTCAAGACAAAAGAAACACAATCTCTTTTTCTTGGGTCCTGGAAGAGAAACAGAGTGAGAATGTTTGGCACGCCTGTTACGAGCTTTCCGGAAAGAAACACGATGAGGAGAATCGCTCTGAGCCAAAACACCACTGTGCATTAACACCAGCTCATCCGCCATGGTGGCAGCCTGCTGCAAGGAGGTTCTTTTTCCTTCATTTAAAACAACAACAGTATGTTCTGGGACACAGTTTTTAAACTCCTCCAGCACTATGAGATCACAAACTGAAGTTAAGTCGTCAGCCTTTGATGCCTTACGCCATCCGTTGAATAGCTTTCTCTTCTCTATCGCAAAGTCTACATAAGTTTGGCCAGGTGTTTCTTTAGGCCACGAAAACGCTGTCTATAAGCCTCAGGCACAAGCTCATACACTTTGAGAATAGCGCATTTAACTTTTTCGTACACAATACAATCTTCCACAGGAAGAGAAGAGCAAACCATCTGAGCCTTACCAACTAGAAAGTGACTAAATGAAACAATACACACAAAGCTACACTGGAGCACATCTCCTAATTCACAAATATACAGGCCTCACACAGAGACAGAGACATGCTGCACACATGCAGACAGAGGAGAAGGAGAGAGCACTGCAGCCTTCCTCAGGTCCTTTAAGGAGGCCCTGATTGGGGATTGGGAGCACCTGGGCTGCAACTGAGAGGCTGCACATGGAGACAATCAGGGAGAGAGAGAGCAAGCACCAACTGCGGCACATAACACCTTCCAAAAGAAACCCAGAGACAAACACCGGGTTATTATTCTGTCTGTTTTTCAGGGGTTTTAAAGTCTTATTATTTCCTGATATGAGTCTCTCTCTGAAGAGCATGTGGGGCTGCCTCAAACAAGCGTCAGACCAACAAATAATTAATTGTTTGTGCATCTCTATTAAATGTTTATTTGGAAAATCTCAACATTTCTGACTTTTTGCAGAAAATATTGACTTTTTTCTAAAAACTGACTTTTTTTCTGAAACTCAAAAAATTCTGGCATTTTAGAAAAAATCAAACTTTTGTCATAAATATCGAACTTTTTCTGAAAATCTAAATTTAGACTTTTTTCAAAAGAATCTGACTTTTTGCGGGAAAATCTCAATATTTTGACTTTTTGTCTGTTTTTCAGGGGTTTTAAAGTCTTATTATTTCCTGATATGAGTCTCTCTCTGAAGAACATGAGGTGCGGGCTTAAACAAAAGTCAGACCAAAATAATTAAGTGTTTGAAAGGTCTGGTAACATTTAAATAGTAATAATAAAAACCAATTTAAACCCACTTTTGAAACCGTGATGTTATTTGCTCCCACATTAAATACACACTTCAAAACAACTCATTTCACTTTAGAATACACAGAACCCTTCCAACACAACACCGTTTATCTAGAGGCCGGATGTAAAGAAAAGTCGGACTTTATTTTGAGATTCTCCAGATTCTCCAATTTTTAGTTTTTCTCAAAATCTCAACATTTGGATTTTTCGCAAGATTCAGTCTTTTTCCTAAAAACTTTGACTTTTTTCTGAACATCTACAGAGTATGCTCACAACAAGACTACAGAAGGATTGAACATTTCCTCATATCATATTTAACTGTCATTCTGTCCTCCTGCAGTCACCAACAGAGGATGTCGTGAAACATCCCCTCACCTCAGAGTATGAGAATTATCTTTAATAACATTATTTGTTAAATTGCTGCTGGTGCTAAACTGAACGTGTGAAATCGGTCAGGGCTACATACGGAGGAAACTGAAATACATGTTTGTTTCACTTCCAGCCATCATACTGTTTCCATATCAGTCTGAACGAGGCCACAGTTATTACAATGTGCCAAAAAGTCCCGAGGGTTCAGATGGAGCGGCTTCAACACAACCACTTATATCTGAGAGCGTGTGGGTGTTAATGTCACATTTAATTCGGTCATGATGCATGAAATGTAATGAAATCATTGGTGAGGAACGTCATGTGTTCACGTTTGATGTGTGAGAGTTGTAGATGTGTTCATACAGCTCTGTTTCCCCGGAGATATTACATCTGTTTTGGTTCTTTTTGGTGATTTTTGACTTCTCCAAGGCTCTCGGCGTGTTTCTCTCTGTGATGTAAAAGTCTATTTGCTGCCGTAGGAAATGACCTTCATAGTTTATGGATCTCAGCCTGCAAAAAACCAACAAGATCATTTCCTCCTTTGAATCCACAATGTGTCCTTGTTTCATAAGCACACATTGACTCACCAATGCTTCCCTATTTGTGTCAGGCTTTATTATTTATAGAGCACTCTTACAAAGACAAATGTTTGTCCCATCATCATTTTACACAATATATAATATAATTAAATTAACATTATTATTTTCTTATCATCAATCTTCTCCCAAATCGAAAGCCGAAGACATTCAGAGTACTTTTTAATTAGGAAAGTAAAGATGTGAGTAAGAAGATTTTTGGCTCTGGTAGAAAGCATGCATTCAGTTATATTTAAGTTATACATAAATAACTAATTTATGATCATCCAGAGCAACTTCAAAGCAGCGCTAAAATTCATGTGGTTAATATCGGACTTTGACCCATAATGTGATTTCCCCGGGACGATGCAGTGGCCTGATTTCATTCATTCTTTATTGTTTGTTCATGTGGATTTCTATGTGAGAAACTCCCTCTGGATGGAACACAGGGATTTTAGCCTTTGCAGACCATTTACATGCACTATAGAACACACTACAAATTACATTCCTTTAACTAAAGATCCACTTTCTGCTATTCATCCTCTGCTTCTGTAAATTAATTATAGTATTCACAATTTGTGGAATAACATCTACCCCCATACTATCCTACACACACACACACACACACACACACACACACACACACACACACACACACACACACACACACACACACACACACACACACACACACACACACACACACACACACACACACACACACACACACACACACACACACACACACACACACACACACACACACACATGTTCCCGCTCTATATTCGGATCAGCACATTAATGTATTGGGACTGTTGACCTTTCTAATTGACACTTTGACCCCCAGGTGTCAGCTTCCTGTCCGTCCTCTCGTTAGTTAATGAGGTCACTCTGGGTGTTTCTCAATCGCGAGTACGCTTGCTTGGTAGCACATGTCTGCCGATATATATATATATTTTATATTAGCGATGAACGGTATAACTCATTTACAGAGAGGTTTTTGGAGCATATTATAATTTCAGAAGTGATTCAGAATATAAATCAAGCCTTAAATATTAAATCACCTAAAGTTGGAATACATTTGATAGACGTGTCCCACTTTGTGCCCTCACATTAACTTTACATAAAACCTCGGAGGACTAAAGTTTGACCGAAAAACTTCCTCCATAGTTCAACAAAAGTTACATACTGCCTCATTTGCATATTTAAACAGAACTCGTCAGAAACTTGTAATGTAAAACATAATTGTGGTAATGTCAGTAATGAAGTGAGGTGTGAGGTGTGAGGTGTGAGGTGTTTCTCAATGTCGAGTAAAGCTGCTCCAGAGCCACTATTTCAAGCATACTACGTCATCGAGTGCCGCCGAAGTACTGTTCCAATCTCCAGCATACTTGGAAATCTACCGAGCCCGGCGTACTCCGTTTGGAGAAATATCGAGGCTGCACATGAGTAGACTCCGCGGTCTTAAAATCCCCACAATGCTTTGCGCACGGACCAATTCCCCCAAATCTGTGGCGGAAGATGTAAGGGGCGGGGCCTCTCATATGACGCACACCTGCACACTTGCTAGCCTGTTCCACTCTTTGTTTTCCAAATGCCAGGAAGTATTCTTGACTCGCTTCTGAAGCAAGATGCTCGGCAGACATGTGCTACCAAGCAAGCGTACTCGCGATTGAGAAACACCCACTCTGTCACTTGTTGAGTGTGTGAGACTCCGGCTGAATACCAACACTAACCGGCTGAATACCAACACTAAACGGCTATTATTTAACCATTTAAATAAGTGGAATAAGAACCGCTCTGTGTGGAATAATAACAGAAGACATTTTTTTATATTAGCGATGAACGGTATAACTCATTTACAGAGAGGTTTTTGGAGCATATTATAATTTCAGAAGTGATTCAGAATATAAATCAAGCCTTAAATATTAAATCACCTAAAGTTGGAATACATTTGATAGACGTGTCCCACTTTGTGCCCTCACATTAACTTTACATATGACCTCTCGTCTGCTTCAGCTCTCGAGGCTAAATCCTTCTCGCTGTCAGCTGAAAAACCTCGGAGGACTAAAGTTTGACCGAAAAACTTCCTCCATAGTTCAACAAAGGTTACATACCGCCTCATTTGCATATTTAAACATAACTCGTCAGAAACTTGTAATGTAAAACATAATTGTGGTAATGTCAGTAATGAAGTGAGGGGTTTCATGGTGATATCTGTTAAATATTTCATCCTGTTCACCTGCAGTGTGACAACAGGTATGAGATTTAAAATCCTTATCTTTATTGGTCGTTTTCTCCAAACTCTACCCGACTCTTTTCCCTGAAATATTACAACATTTCTTCTAACATTATTCTGATTTTTTTTGTAAAAATGTTTCCTGCAGAAATTCAGCTTTACTTCTAGTTTTCTTACATTATTCCAACTTTTATTAATAATTTATTTTAAAAAATTATCTGAAATATATATTTTTTCCTCAGGATTCCAACTTTTTTCTCAGAATTCCGACTTTTTTCACAGGATTCCGACTTTTTTCTCAGAATTCCAACTTTTTTCTCAGAATTTCGAAACACCGTGTAATAATACATTTTGGGGAAGTTTCTGGAAAAAAAGTTGTATTATTAAATTCCGAAAAAAATATGCTATTTTCTTTTTGGAAATATTTCAAACCTTTGTTTGGTCAAATAACCACAAGTTTTTTTGACAAATCTAAAAGTTAATTTTCCAAATCCAAACTTTTTGCTCTTATTTGCGCTGAATCTTAATCTTAAAAAATCAAAGAAAGTGAACCGCTCTCGATCATAAAGTGAAAGTTAGCTCCGCCTTTAACAGCTTTAAAAAAGGTCACATATCAACAGCTCTGATTGGTTATATGGCTGGATCTGTTGTGATTGGTCTACCGCTTAGAGATGTCCCACCCCTTTGCCTATCACGTACAATGTGTTGGAGCGCTAGTGTTCCATAGTGATGTCACTTTAGCCTTTCCAGACCATTGACATGCACTAATGCAGTGGTTCTCAACTGCTCAGGCCTCGGGACCCACTTTTTATATATTATTTATATTTCATTACGTGTTCATTTTATCTGAAGTTGTACCCATGGATGTATAAAGAGTAGTTCTACTGCAAAGTTATTCTCTGTGGGGACTTCCTATCAAGCACAAGTACGGGCACGAGCAAAAATAGGACTCAAGAGCACAACCAGGCAAAAAAGGTCTTTAGTCAAGCGTTTAATCCAAAAGGCAAAATAATACAGGCAAAAGTCCAAAAATGTACAGACTTGAAGCAACAAAAAAAACAACCAGCTAAGTTGGTACAAATGCTAAACAGCTAGAACTATAGCATGCGTTTAGGAGAGTATCTAGGAGCACTTCCTGCTAGACAGACAAGACGAACTGGCACTGACCAAGGCAACAGCACAGACTAAATACACAGGAGTAGTGATTAGGGACAGCTGAGGCTCATTGAGGCCAGGCAGGTGATTAACAGGGAAGGAAAACACACAGGTGAGGGAGTGAGGCGATCAGCCAGGGCCAGGATGTGACACTCTGGCAACAATCTAGATTCTGATTGGCCAGAAGACTCGGAAAAACATCAGCAAAGATGTTTTATTGAGAAGATGATCACTACGTGACAGAAGTTTTCAAAACCGTTTATGGTCTCCGGTACTTCCAGTCCAACGCCTACTGCATGCACAGCGTTAGAACATCAGGCCTTCAAAATAAAAGTTTGACTTTTTTCAACAAAAATATAATATATAAATATTAATTTTTTTACATTTTTTTTCTTTACTCACACATCTGCGACCCACTCGAAACGGGTCCGAGACCCACTTTTGGGTCGCGACCCACCAGTTGAGAACCACTGCACTAATGTATATGAAAAAAAGAGTGAAGTTTAATATCTTGGGAAAAAAACATTTTATATTTCCAAAAAGATTGAATGATGTCAGAAAGTTATTGTTATATTTAAAGGCTGAGTCAGGTTTAGTTTTAAATTGATGGACAGTAAAACTCATGAGGGGGGGGGGGGGCGTGGTAGAGAAACACACAGTGATTTGAGCCTTAGCAGACCATTTACATGCACTTAAACCTATAGAACTAGAACACCTCTAAGCAGAATACAGGGCCTCTTTAACTGGAGTAAAACACGAGTGCTTCTTCCGTGTCAGTTTGGTTTAAATATAATTTTGTCTCCCCAGCCGGTGGTCTCTCTGTAACGTCTACAGCTAGAAACACTTCCTCATTATTTCCTCAGACTCAGTCGAAGCAAAGAGTCCAGCGACGATCTGACAGGAAGCTCAGCAGGAAACTGAAGCTTCTTCTTCTTTTGAGACGTCCGCCTCGCTGTGCATGTAAATATTTCATCGCAGCTTCAGAGGGTTTCACTTATCTTTTAAAAGAAAACATGGAAAATATTCCATTCACTTCTATATAGACTCTTCTTGCACTGTTTCTATTCTATTCGATCTGTTTTATTTGTTCTATATCAGTATACAACATTTTACATTACATTTTGCCAATCTTACATTTTTGGGATGCAAAGTTTGCAAAGAAGGTTTTTCAAAAATGGTTTGATTGCTGATAAAATAAATTTGAGATGGAAAATAAAAATAAAGTTCCAGGTCTTTGCTTGGGCCCCCAGAGTGTCTGGAAACGGCCCTTGTCCTCGTATTACAAAACTTTTGGATTTGCCAACAAAACTTAAAGGGGACCTATCATGCAAAATGCACTTGTGTAGTCTTTTCTACATGAATATGTGTCCCCGGTGTTCCAGGGAACTCACCAAGTGTCAGAAAACACAACCCTCTCTATTTTCCTCCATACCCAAATCTCTAAAAAAGGGGCTGCAACGGATCTGATAAAAACTGATCCAGATTTGAACACTGTCCTGACGTCAGGACGGTGGCGCTACGGCTATTGGGCCAACTCCACCAATCAGGAGGAGACAGCCACGGCCATTGCCGTTGGAAAGCGCTGGAGACGCTGTAGTACATATGCCAGGCCTGTAGGTGGTGCTGTTCTCACAGAATCTGCCCTTGCAAAAACAGAGCTAAAAATTGTCAAATTGAGCAAAATGAGGCATGGCTAAAATGCATGATCTGTTTGGTATTTTGAAAAAAAAATATATATATGCCTTATATAGGTATGGCCCTACACTATATTATTCAAATATAGCATGATAGGTCCACTTTAAACTTTCAACTGTGTTTTATTTTATTTGTATTTCTCTGCAGCACCATGATGTAAACTCTGTTCCCTGAAGAGCTGATTGTTTTAAAGCTAATAGAAGAAGCAGAAAATGACAGTGAGGAGGAGGACGGATCGGAGGAATGAGGAAGAGACGCTCCACTGCTGTTGCCTCGTCCTCCATAGTTTTTTAAATGTCCCAGCATAGTGATGTGATTTATGAAAGTTCCCACAGAGGGGTTTATCTCTGCAGGAGCAAATGCTGCCTCCACTTTATCAAACCTTTACAGACCAACTGAAGGTCTGTCAGAATGATCCACAAAACTTCCTGAACACAAATGACTGTTTTATATAAGAGCATGGAAACGTGATGTCTCTGAGGAGAGGGGGATTTGATTTAGAGACACATCCGTCCACTTAAGAAATCAGTTGTAGAAATGATTCACACATGATTCATGTTTCCTGATTGCATGTTATGAAATCAGTGCAGCAGGAATATTTAGCTCCTGATCTGGTTTTCCGGACGCTTGGAGCTTGGAGCGTAATGAGCTAGAGGGACAACAGGGGGTTAAAAGATCTCTTAGGTACGATGGTGCATTTCCATTTAGCAGATGTGGGAAGTAGTGAAGTACAAATACTTCGTTACTGTACTTAAGTACATGTTTCTGGTATCAGTACTTTACTCCACTACTTATTTTTCTGACGATTTTTTACTTTGACTTCTTACATTTTGAACACAAATACCTGTACTTTCTACTTCTTACATGTTGAACCCAAATACCTGTACTTTCTACTTCTTACATGTTGAACACAAATACCTGTACTTTCTACTTCTTACATGTTGAACACAAATACCTGTACTTTCTACTTCTTACATGTTGAACACAAATACCTGTACTTTCTACTTCTTACATGTTGAACACAAATACCTGTACTTTCTACTTCTTACATGTTGAACCCAAATACCTGTACTTTCTACTTCCTACATGTTGAACCCAAATACCTGTACTTTCTACTTCTTACATGTTGAACACAAATACCTGTACTTTCTACTTCTTACATGTTGAACACAAATACCTGTACTTTCTACTTCTTACATGTTGAACACAAATACCTGTACTTTCTACTTCTTACATGTTGAACACAAATACCTGTACTTTCTACTTCTTACATGTTGAACACAAATACCTGTACTCTCTACTTCTCACATGTTGAACACAAATACCTGTACTTTCTACTTCTTACATGTTGAACCCTAATACCTGTACTTTTCTACTCTTACATGTTGAACACAAATACCTGTACTTTCTACTTCTTACTTTTTCATTCACGCTCGGCTCTGTGTGTGTGTGTGGAACGAGCCATTTTGTGTGTCTGCGCGAGCGAGCGAGCGAGAGAGAGAGAGAGAGAGAGCGCACCGGTACCGGAGATCGTTGTTGTTAGCTTCTGGTGCTAGCGAGCTAGTGGCCGGGTCTCAAACGTTTTGGTCACGATTAATGTAAACGATTATTTCCGAGGCACACCACGTTAATATGATCTTTATAGTTATAAAGAAATAAGAGAATAAATGAAAAACAGGTTTGAAATACTATATGACAGTAAAAAAGAATACAGTTTACAGTCTGCTGCAGCTCCCCTGCCACAAGGACAGATACTGGAAAACATTCCTGCCCACTGCAATAACTCTGTACAATAAATCACCTCTGGCTGGAAGAGAACTCTCTGCTCCATAGTTTCTCTTGAAATAAAAACCACGTTGTACATTTTACTCATACATAATCTGTTTCATATTTAATACTCCATATTTCATATATTTTGAATATATATATATCTATTTGTATATATATAATATCTGCATGTATATTTTCTATTTCGACATGTATATTTTATATTTATATTTTATTTTATTTTATTTCTATTCTTGTATATTTTATAGTTTTGTTTTATTGTAAAATGCCTTTTATGCTGCTGTAACAAAAACAATTTCCCAATTTGGGATCAATAAAGTACGATCTATCTATCTATCTATCTATCTAAAAGGGGAGTGATTTGTAAAATATCCATAAAGAAAAAGTAAATCTGTTTACAGTTCTGTTTCAAATGGATGTTGAGAGAGGTATCCATAGATCTCTCCATGTTGCTCTCAAAGTGCACCAGATTTTTAACTTCAATATTTAAAAAAAATCTTCCCGCTATAAAAACAGCACTTTCCCCCTGCTTACACCTATATGCCGTGAGCTGATTATCGAGCCTTCATTGTAACAGTCGCGGGTACATTGTGTATGTGCGTGTGGGGAGTGTCGCTGGAGAAGATTCAGCTGTAGCGACCGGTACATTATGGGAAACCCTAGATGTTTGAGGACCCTCTATGAAACGTCAAGCTACCCCACAGCACCCCCAAAAGAAATCTCTAGCGCCGCCACTGAGCCTGCAACCCCGATTTGAAGAAATGTGCAAAACAGGCTCATTGCAGCCACTAATGATAAGACACATTTTCTGCCAAATATCAGCATTTTGTTGCACAGATTGCAAAGTGGCAAAGTATTATAACTTATTGTTCTAGCAAAGGGATTGCACAAATGGATTATGTATTTATTTTTTGAGCACACAGACTTATGGAGCATTGTTTTATTATCACTGTTCTAGCAAAGGAATGCACACGCTCATATTGATGTATTTTAATAAATGGCCCATTACGTGACTATTTGTGTTGGGGGCCCCCGACTTATTTTTTCTCCAAAGACAGAACAAGTTTGAGAACCACTGCATTAAAGTAAAAAACAATACAAAACATTGATTTACACAAAGAATCTGAATATTGCTGAAAAAAACAAAAAAAAGCACTTGTTGAGTTTCCACAGACAGTACACACTAATGTATAATCTAACACTGCTTGGAGTTTCACAAAACGTGTTCACCGTGATGGAATCGCTGTTTGTTGGTGGCTAAAGCGGCAAAAACCAGGAGGAAAAACGACACCTGGACATGAGTTACAGCCGGGTCATTTCGCTCAGTTAGGAACGAACTTCGCCGAGTAGAAACAAATCGTTTTCCACAGCAGCCATTGATTTCCAGGACTGTTGTGATCCGTGTAGCAGACACCGAGTCCTCCGGCTTCATCAGACGTCTGAACCGGTAATTGAGCAGCTCTTTGGGGGTTGAATCTATAATTTATCTGCAGCTGTCCCGAGATCAGACCGAGGGAGTCGTAATGAGGACCTGGGGTGAGGGAGGAGAGCCAATTACCGTTCTGTCCGCGGCTCTAACGGACAAATTCAAAGCAGAAGAGGCGTCTGGAGGTTTTCTGTACGTTTCTCTGCTTCATTAAACCTGCCGAGGTACAGCTGCCTAAAGTCTGGAGGGTGTTATTTAAAACTTGGTTTTCGTTGGGAAGTATCAAGAGAGCAATACAGAAAGCTTCATATGTCTGCAACGAATCATAAAAAGCATTGATTTGCAGTCTGAAATTAAATCCCTCTTCTTCGTCAGTCTCTCAAAAGAAAGCTGTTTTTCCAGTAGTGTAATAACAGGGTGCAGAAAACGTTGAAAGGCTGCACACAAACTGATCCATTAAATACCTTTTTGGATGGCTTTATTTTCTATATTTCATGTCAGAATATCTACTTATTAGTGTAATTTCTTTGATAAACGACAACCAGCGCAAACCCATGTTTAGCTGCACATTAGTCATTAAGATAAATGATTTAGTTTTCACTTTAAACACAGTCCAACATCCATCATTAGCGAGCTGAGAATCTGAAAGGCATTAAAACAGAGCCGAAGGCAGATCCTGTCATCAGCCGTTTAAATACTTATAAAAACATCCGGGACTCATAAATACTGAGCATGGCAAATCTAATCGCCTCCTACAACCCAGTGAATCAGCACAGGGCGGATTACTATGAAACGGAATCTGTTTAGAAGTCTTTGTTACGTAACGTATTCATTTAATCTGTTTCTGAAACTTTAAGACTCTTTCTCACATTACTTCTCGTCACCACCGCTAAGCTAAAGGAGGCTAATGTTGGGCTATAAAGGAACTACAGCACGGTCACATGACTTCACCTCACCACCGCTAAGCTAAAGGCGGCTAATGTTGGGCTATAAAGGAACTACAGCACGGTCACATGACTTCTCGTCACCACCGCTAAGCTAAAGGCGGCTAATGTTGGGCTATAAAGGAACTACAGCACGGTCACATGACTTCACCTCACCACCGCTAAGCTAAAGGAGGCTAATGTTGGGCTATAAAGGAACTACAGCACGGTCACATGACTTCACCTCACCACCGCTAAGCTAAAGGAGGCTAATGTGGGCTATAAAGGAACTACAGCATGGTCACATGACTTCACGTCACCACCGCTAAGCTAAAGGTGGCTAATGTTGGGCTATAAAGGAACTACAGCACGGTCACATGACTTCACGTCACCACCGCTAAGCTAAAGGTGGCTAATGTTGGGCTATAAAGGAACTACAGCACGGTCACATGACTTCACGTCACCACCGCTAAGCTAAAGGAGGCTAATGTTGGGCTATAAGGGAACTACAGCACGGTCACATGACTTCACGTCACCACCGCTAAGCTAAAGGTGGCTAATGTTGGGCTATAAAGGAACTACAGCACGGTCACATGACTTCACGTCACCACCGCTAAGCCAAAGGCGGCTAATGTTGGGCTATAAAGGAACTACAGCACGGTCACATGACTTCACGTCACCACCGCTAAGCTAAAGGCGGCTAATGTTGGGCTATAAAAGAACTACAGCACAGTCACATGACTTCACGTCACCACCGCTAAGCTAAAGGCGGCTAATGTTGGGCTATAAAAGAACTACCGCACGACCAAAACATATTTTGTGTGGAAAGTGGAAAGTTTATTGTAATTGTTGAGCAGAAGGAGATATAATACTTCTCACTCCTGCAGATCTTAGAGTTAACAGAAGGCACTTGAGACGAGTTGAAATGTAAAATCATTATGAAATGATTGACGCTGATGGTGAGGCGGGTCCTCTTGGTGAAACTGCTCACAGACTATCTGCACAGTTTCTCTTTATGACGCACATTATCGCAGCCAAACGAGCAACTAGAGAATCATCATGAGGCAAATAACTGTCATTATAAGTAAGAGTCTCTCCTCCTGCACCGATATAATCTGCACTCATGCACTAATAGGAATACATTCAGTGGATAGCAGAAGAAGCAGATGCTCTTATATCCCTGAGGTTCATCTTTGAGGACTAGAGCTGAAGAGGGAAGATTAACAGGACTGGAAATCATTGACGGGGACGAGTTGTAAAATTCGATTATCTCATTTAACCAATAATCTCATGTTTGAACTTTTGTATTAAATAATTTCTTGGTTTTTCAACAAATATGACAATCTTTTCCCTTTTATTTATTATATGAGAGAAACTTTTGGTGGCAACGTCTTACCAAAGTTTGTACATTAAAACTGAACAAAAAGATTGATTTAATTAGATTTATTACAACGGTTATCCTGCTCTATATTGGACGATGATTAGCCTACCCCCCTTTTCTCTCAGAGTTTAAACGTCTTCGTTCAGGACGTTAGTCACAAAGCGGTAGAAAAACAGCTTTATTCCAGCAACTATCACACAGAGGAATAAGTGGTAGAAGTGTCATTTTATTTATTTATTAACTTTCAAAGCCCATGTTTGTACCGGTGCTTTTTACATATTTTTAGAGGATATCACCAGGAATATCATGTGGGATATTTCATGACTTCAATCTCTCTTAATCTACATCAAATATTGGCATTCAGCTGCCATTGAAGCATAGTAAAGAGCAGGGGGGGAAAACTGTTTTTAGAGTCTGTAAATAAGACGTGGTGTGAAGCGACGCAGGGAATAATAAGCCGTATTAATTCATGCTGTTTGCAGACGTTGTGTTTTCCCCCTAAGACATTTCTGTTTTTGTTTGTTGATCCAGATTTCTGTGTGGGCTTCTTCTATGTACTGTCATAGATTTATAATACTGACTAAAGTATACATTGAGTTAATGTTCGTTGTTACTTCATGAGACGTGATGTGGGCGGGGGTGCACAGGTCTGGAAACATGGCATTAAAACTGTTAACGGTCTCGAAGCGCAGCAGAAAGTAAGTAGGCGCACACATGGAAGAAGACATCAACTTGAAGAGAAACAAGAGGCGTTAACGATCGTCAGTGTGAACAATAACACAGGGGGGTTCAGCTATAACATCCTCCAACAACAGGCAGTGAGACGCTGATTATTCACCCCGTCAGCGCGTTAGAAACATCATCTGGTATCCTGTGTCACATACTGAGGTTTTATGGGTCAATCAATAACTCTAACTTTATTTCATCTTCACGGTCTACTGTATATTTTTCTTATATTTTTAATTATATTTTGAGATGTTTAATTTCTAGTATTGTTTATATCTACTCTTTAATTTCTACTTATGTGCAATGCCTTGTTTTGTCTTGTTGTTTTTTACGCTGCTGGAACACAAACATTTCTCAATTTGGGATGAATGAAGTACCTCTTATCTTATTATCTTATTTATACAGGCCAATATCACAATGTATACATTTGTCTCAGCATATACAGTATACAGCATACCTGTCCTCAGACACTCAGATAGCACGAGGGAAAACTCCCAAAGAAACCCCATTATTAACAAGGATAAGTTGAAGAAACCTCCATCGTGTAGAGCAGGGGTCTCAAACTCAAGGCCCGGGGGCCAAATCCGGCCCGCGACTTCATTTCAGAATATACAAGTTTATTATACGGTTACATGCCACTTTACAGAAGCAGGTTGCCCATAAACTACATGTCCCACAATGCATCTCGTTTTGTGACATGCACACTGAAGAGACTTGCAATTATTTGCCCTGGACTTCTGCTTTCAGACGTAGTTCATTACTAAGTTATTATCCTATCCGATAATAATCCAATTCAGAGGCAATAATGTAATATAATACATTATTTTATATATATATTATATATTTATATAGTTACAACCGGCCCTTTGAGTGCAACCTTTATGCGAATGTGGCCCGCGATGAAATTGAGTTTGACACCCTGGTGTAGAGAGTGTGTGTAAAGGATCCAGGAGGGTTTATCTTACCCTCTTTGCACTGTGTTTGGCAACCGCTTGTTAACACCATGACATATACTGTTAGTTTCCCTGTTTTATTTTGAAAAACCTTCACCCCCTCCCTGTCTGATGCAAACACAGGTTTGGTGAAAAAAGGATCCTAATTATTTGGAAACGTACTGTCGACACATAAAGATTAAATTACCGTTCGACACTGAGGGACCCCCACCACGTCCTGAACCTCCTCACACTCACTCACACTCACACACACTCACACACACTCACTCACACTCACACACACTCACACACACAGCACACCCTCCTGCGTCCTCGCTCTGTGATAGCGGGTCTCAGCCGGATGGAGAACATGCTGCGATGTCGAGAAAGATCTCTACGGGGGTTTGGCCTCAGCCTTGAGGCGCCTCAGAGGAACATCATTCACAGTTGATTGTATGTTACATCCTCTCACAGCAAGTATGAGCGCTGACACTTCCTGAACTGCAATAACCCTGTTTACATAGGGTAAAATAAAGTATAAATATAGTATTTACACTTCTGATATGTGGATTATGTGAAAACAGAAAGACATGTAATACATTCCCCATCACCTCTAAGAGTTGTTTGGGCTCTTTTTGGTCATTTTCTACTATTTTTCAGTCTTTTTAAGAGAAACACTATCAACTGTTTACCATTACGTTCATTATTCATCAAACAAATACACAAAATCACTACAAAGAGACGTGAAATTACTAAAGAAGGGAGCTAAACACATTTAAGAGACACTAAACAAATGCACGAAGGCAGACACTGACAGGGAATGGGCACAAAACAACTGCAGAGACCAACCCAGTCTCACGGTCTATTGATATAGACCCAATCTATTGATTCGTGTTCACCAACACGATTTTCACCTTTTTTTCGTGTCACACAGAACGATTTTAAAAGCAATGTATTTCTATTGGTAGTGTGTTTCGTGCCTGCAACACGTCTTTTTGTCCGGTCGGGTCTTGGAAGACCAGAAGCTGTGTGGTTCATAAAAACATGTTCTTACTCAATATCTTACCCTAAGCCTAACCCTATCCCTTTTATTTTAAATTGTATAATGTCTGAGTTTTTCTGCCGTCAGTGAGGAAAAGAAATGGCTCAGAGCCTCAGAATACTGACTTCTGTATTTTATGTCATCTTTTTTTCCTTCTAATTTGTTATTATTTGGTGCAGGCACGAAACATACTACCAATAGAAATACATTGCTTCTAAAATCGTTCTGTGTCAGAATACTGAAATCTGTATTTTTTTTAATGTCTTTTTCCTTCTAATTTGTTATTATTTACATTGCTTTTAAAATCGTTCTGTGTGACACGAAAAAAAATGGCGAAATCGTGTTGGTGAACACGAATCAATAGATTCATTTCGTGACTATAACACGAAATGCCGTGAGACTGTGTTGGCAGAGACACAAAGAGAGACGATCGTCCTGATAGCAGGTGTTTCTGTCATCGCTGAGTGCTTTCTGTGAATCGATTTTCTATCTTCTGTCATGCCGCGCAGAAGCTTTGTGACAGACACAAAAACACAGTTTCTCTATAGAGCCGATTCGACTACCCTCCCACGCCTTCTCCTAATATTTGCTAAAAGAGTGGAGAAAGAGAAACAACATGTTTGAGATGAACAAATACAGATCGTGCCTCACATGTCAAGTGGAGAAGGCCCTCTTTAAAGTCTCTCTGTGGGGCCGCATAGCAATGGGGGATGATAACGGTAAAATGAAACAAGCTGCGTTCTCTTCAGGACGAGCTCTGTGCAGAAGTGACACCAACATGTAATTGAAGAGCTGCAAACACTAATGGAGGAGAGCGTCCTCATCAGGAAAACAGCTGTCTCTTATTTAAGCCGATGTTATCTGTGAGAGCGTTTTCCTGTTGAAACGACCAATTATGGTTGAAATAGTGAATGTTATATAAAGAAACTACACAGGGGCGGATCTAGACAAATATGCATGGGGTGGCCAGAGGGTGGCAGGAGGGTGGCAAGAGGTGGCTAGAGGGTGGCTAGAGGGTGGCCAGAGGGTGGCTAGAGGGTGGCCAGAGGGTGGCTAGAGGGTGGCCAGAGGGTGGCCAGAGGGTGGCTAGAGGGTGGCCAGAGGGTGGCTAGAGGGTGGCCAGAGGGTGGCTAGAGGGTGGCCAGAGGGTGGCTAGAGGGTGGCCAGAGGGTGGCTAGAGGGTGGCCAGAGGGTGGCTAGAGGGTGGCCAGAGGGTGGCCAGAGGGTGGCCAGAGGGTGGCCAGAGGGTGGCTAGAGGGTGGCCAGAGGGTGGCCAGAGGGTGGCCAGAGGGTGGCCAGAGGGTGGCTAGAGGGTGGCCAGAGGGTGGCCAGAGGGTGGCCAGAGGGTGGCAAGAGGGTGGCCAGAGGGGGCAGGAGGATTTCAGGGGTGGCATCCCCTGGCAGACGTATATGCTGATTTAATCGCAGTCATATCAATCAATGTTAACTTGGAAAGCCACAATATTAATATTTTAACTCAATAACATCAGGATACATTATTGTGGCTCATCAGTAAAGCCTTACATATAAAGATATA
This sequence comes from Trematomus loennbergii, assembly GCA_012861695.1. Classification (NCBI taxonomy): domain Eukaryota; kingdom Metazoa; phylum Chordata; class Actinopteri; order Perciformes; family Nototheniidae; genus Trematomus; species Trematomus loennbergii. The sequence goes on along the minus strand of JAAOOA010000350.1, from coordinate 150,766 downwards.
AGGTGGCAGACATCATTGAATGCATTTTAACTGAACAATAACTGAATGAGTTTGTTTCACTCTTAGACCAGCAGGGGTACCACATCTATGCAGACTGCTGCAATAAGTACATTAAAACTGTCTCATCGATGTTTGTCTGAATGAATATGATAATATTAACAATCATATTATTCCTATCAGCTGTCAATCACTGTTATGATTCACATATTCATTTATTATTCAAAAAACTATATTTTTTGGAGGAGTTAATGATGAATGTTCCTCAAAATGCTTGCTCACCCTCCTTCAAATTTGAAAGACAAGTAATTACTATCATGGATCAAAAGAATCAAAGGAACAGTTCAGCGCCCCACGACCTTGACTTTACATCAGAAAGAACAAACATTAAAGAAGTGACTAACTGCATCAGTTAGGGTTAAACTACGTGTATTCAGCTCAAACATATACATCGCTGCAGTAATTATCCAGTGGAGAGTCCTTAGCTACTGGCCTAGTTAAATCAAAGTGGTTACTTTCTGTTGGCTGGGCAGTGAAGTTTTACACACCGTCTAATTTGACTTTCTCTGGACTTAAAACAGTTTTTTGGGGGCAGACCCCCACAAAGAAGAAACATGTTATACACACGTAAGATCATCATCTTAACAGTTTTGTATGCTCATCCGTGAGCAGAGCATCAAGTTGCCTATTACAGCTGAATGCGGCGATTACCATTTTATTCAGCGAAACGCCTCACAGACTGATTAAGATTTAAAGCTATAGTGCGTTTGATTCAATGCTGAGTACAGCCACACTGACAGTCTCTTCTCTGTCATTGTAGACCGCACCTCATTCCTTCCGTCTACTTGGGTCCGAAATGCTTCTCGTTTTGCGACGTCCCGTTCAAATGAAGTCGCCGCCAATCATATTTCCACGCTCGCGCCAGGGCGTGGGGAGGGGTTACAAGGCTCGCGTCTTGTGCTGCATACACTTGCACTCGGACATTAGAGACTTTCTCTCATAAATGTCTGATGAGCCACAACTTTTCTTTCAAAACAAAGCTGCCAACTGGGGTGGCAAGGCATTTTTCTGAGGTGGCAGCTGCCACCCCGTAGAACCACACTGAAACTACAGCACGGTCACATCACTTCAACACCGCTAAGCTAAAGGTGGCTAATGTTGGGCTATAAAGGAACTACAGCACGGTCACATGACTTCAACACCGCTAAGCTAAAGGTGGCTAATGTTGGGCTATAAAGGAACTACAGCACGGTCACATGACTTCACGTCACCACCGCTAAGCTAAAGGAGGCTAATGTTGGGCTATAAAGGAACTACAGCACGGTCACATGACTTCACGTCACCACCGCTAAGCTAAAGGTGGCTAATGTTGGGCTATAAAGGAACTACAGCACGGTCACATGACTTCAACACCGCTAAGCTAAAGGTGGCTAATGTTGGGCTATAAAGGAACTACAGCACGGTCACATGACTTCACGTCACCACCGCTAAGCTAAAGGAGGCTAATGTTGGGCTATAAAGGAACTACAGCACGGTCACATGACTTCACGTCACCACCGCTAAGCTAAAGGTGGCTAATGTTGGGCTATAAAGGAACTACAGCACGGTCACATGACTTCACGTCACCACCGCTAAGCTAAAGGAGGCTAATGTTGGGCTATAAAGGAACTACAGCACGGTCACATGACTTCACGTCACCACCACTAAGCTAAAGGTGGCTAATGTTGGGCTATAAGGAACTACAGCACGGTCACATGACTTCACGTCTCCACCGCTAAGCTAAAGGTGGCTAATGTTGGGCTATAAAGGAACTACAGCACGGTCACATGACTTCAACACCGCTAAGCTAAAGGTGGCTAATGTTGGGCTATAAAGGAACTACAGCACGGTCACATGACTTCACGTCACCACCGCTAAGCTAAAGGAGGCTAATGTTGGGCTATAAAGGAACTACAGCACGGTCACATGACTTCACGTCACCACCGCTAAGCTAAAGGTGGCTAATGTTGGGCTATAAAGGAACTACAGCACGGTCACATGACTTCACGTCACCACGCTAAGCTAAAGGAGGCTAATGTTGGGCTATAAAGGAACTACAGCACGGTCACATGACTTCACGTCACCACCACTAAGCTAAAGGTGGCTAATGTTGGGCTATAAAGGAACTACAGCACGGTCACATGACTTCACGTCTCCACCGCTAAGCTAAAGGAGGCTAATGTTGGGCTATAAAGGAACTACAGCACGGTCACATGACTTCACGTCACCACCGCTAAGCTAAAGGAGGCTAACGTTGGGCTGTAAAGGAACTACAGCACGGTCACATGACTACACGTCATCACCGCTAAGCTAAAGGAGGCTAACGTTGGGCTGTAAAGGAACTACAGCACGGTCACATGACTACACGTCATCACCGCTAAGCTAAAGGAGGCTAATGTTGGGCTGTAAAGGAACTACAGCACGGTCACATGACTTCACGTCACCACCGCTAAGCTAAAGGTGGCTAATGTTGGGCTATAAAGGAACTACAGCACGGTCACATGACTTCACGTCACCACCGCTAAGCTAAAGGAGGCTAATGTTGGGCTGTAAAGGAACTACAGCACAGTTTTAGGACTCATTCCTGCAAATTGGCATTATTGCTCTTTCAGTGACATTTAATTTCTCCGTCCTCTTCAGTAATACATTAGGTCAGGGGTCACCAACCTTTTTTAGGGTGAGGGCTACTTTTAAAAAATAAAACAAGTCGGGGGCTACTTTTACTCCTCTTTTCTTTTTTTTTTGCAGTGTATATATTTAGCACATTTTAACATTATGATATGCTGACCTTTAACCTTTGTGTGCTGTTTGGGTCTGTGGGACCCGTTTTCAGTGTTTACTAAAAGAACATACATGCAATTTAATTATTTTAACCTGCTTTATTTGGGGGTGGACGGGCCTCACCTCCTCTAGGGGGTCCTCACCTCCTCTAGGGGGGACCTCACCTCCTCTAGGGGGGTCGGGGGGCATGCATCCCCGTGAAGATTATTTTTAAATGTTTAAGTGAAATGCATCAATCTGGAGCGCTCTGAGCCCCAGATGAATTGATGGAAACAGCTCTCAACACTCAGATGAAAGAGAGCTGTATACTTTTCAATAATCCAAACATCTTTAGAATATGATCACAACCAATAACAAATCATTTAAACTGGTTTATTCTTATCTTATGTTACCTAGTTAGCATTCTTTCCTTTTATTTATGCTTATTTTACTAATCACTCCCCTTTTAAACTGTTTTTTTTGTTTTTTGTTACTGTCCTATACACATTGGAATGATGTATTACTTTATCTATATAAATAGATAAAGGTGTGCTCTCCCTAGCTCTCTCTCTCTCCCTCCCTCCCTCCCCCTCCAGCTCTCTCTCCCCCCCCCCCAGCTCTCTCCCTCCCTAGCTCTCTCGCTCTCTCTCTCTCTCGCTCGCTCACAGAGGCTGTGAGCTCCTCCGTGGCAATCGACGGCTTGCGTTAAAAAATAATAATAAACATATTTTTAAAGTGGGGGGACACAAACGGGGTTTCTAAAAGTGGGGGGGACATTTCCCCCCTGTCCCAGGTGGAAATTACGCCATGCGTGTGTGTGCGTCAAGTGCAATAAATATATATGCAAGTTGCAGCACATATGCTGTATAGGCTGGCACGACTAGGCTGTGTTCAATGGGGCTGATGTGTTGTGTAGATTCTGCCAGAAGGAACATCACGGTCAAACTCCTTATGAAGTGGTGAGCTGCCGCTCCACATTGCTTTACTTCCAGACTGCAACGCTGGTCCCGCAAATCAAGCAAGAACGTGATTGGTCGATATTCATTGTGGGGGTGGGGGGAGGAGGGGTGTTAGATAGATATAGAGTTGCAGTAAGTAGATTTAGGTTTCGTTTATGCATAGGGTAGATTCTTTTAATTACATTTCCTTTTTTGTTTTGTGTATTTTATACATTTTGGATTTGCTTGGCGAGCTATTTTTAGAACATGCCCGGCAGGCGACTCACGTTGCCCCTGCGGGCGACCAAGTGCCCGCGGGCACCGTGTTGGCTACCCCTGCATTAGGTGAACTGGACAGGTAGAAAGGAAACACAAAAGACAAAGGAAACAAACTAAGGAGAGGAAACAAGATGATACAAAGTAAGCATGGAAGGAAGGTTCTTTTCTCGCTATGACCCAGAAAATCGATCTCAGTGCTCCATCTTGGAGGACGTCCCAAAAACTGAAATCCATATTTAAGAGAAGAGGCAAGGAAAGAGGAGATAGGAAAGAGGAGACAGGAAGGAGGTGAATAAACTACAGTAAGAGAGAGGAAGAGAAGACATGCACGAGAGCATTATCTTTTGTCAGTTTCCCTCCATCTCTCACGCTGAGGAAATATTCCATCTGTATATGCTCCTTCATTTCACACAACATTCATCCTCACTTCTCTTATTCTCGGGGAGAGATAAGGGGACGACTGGAGGGATTTCAATTACATAATACACCGACACTGAAAAAACATAAATTATAATAAAATATGTTGCCAAAGAAAGCCTGATAAAAAGGAAGCAGTGCCAATATATTAAAATGCAAATGCTTTTCATATGGACGCACAGTTATCTCTTTGCAAAGACACACACACACACACACACACACACACACACACACACACACACACACACACACACACACACACACACACACCAACATGTCATTAATCATGCATGCTTTATATTTTCACATTTTTTCCATTTAATTAATTAAATTTGGTTGCTTTTGTTATTTCGCCTGAAACTTTATAATTAATTACACTTTTAATTAATCTGTTAGGACATGTTTCAGTCAAAAAGCAATTTATGGTATGTAATATTACTATGGGTTTTCTACTGTAACTTAAGTAAGTAAGCAGAGCTCCACCATTTATTTTAATTCCGACAACTTCTTACTTTCTACTTCTCACATGTTGAACAAAATACCTGTACTTTCTACTTCTTACATTTTGAACACAAATACCTGTACTTTCTACTTCTTACATGTTGAACACAAATACCTGTACTTTCTACTTCTTACATGTTGAACCCAAATACCTGTACTTCTACTTCTTACATTTTGAACACAAATACCTGTACTTTCTACTTCTTACATGTTGAACCCAAATACCTGTACTTTCTACTTCTTACATGTTGAACCCAAATACCTGTACTTTCTACTTCTTACATGTTGAACCCAAATACCTGTACTTTCTACTTCTTACATGTTGAACCCAAATACCTGTACTTTCTACTTCTTACATGTTGAACTCAAATACCTGTACTTTCTACTTCTTACATGTTGAACACAAATACCTGTACTTTCTATTTCTTACATGTTGAACCCAAATACCTGTACTTTCTACTTCTTACATGTTGAACACAAATACCTGAACTTTCTACTTCTTACATGTTGAACACTAATACCTGTACTTTCTACTTCTTACATTTTGAACCCAAATACCTGTACTTTCTACTTCTTACATGTTGAACACAAATACCTGTACTTTCTACTTCTTACATGTTGAACACAAATACCTGTACTTTCTACTTCTCACATGTTGAACACAAATACCTGTACTTTCTACTTCTCACATGTGAACACAAATACCTGTACTTTCTACTTCTTACATGTTGAACACAAATACCTGTACTTTCTACTTCTTACATGTTGAACCCAAATACCTGTACTTTCTACTTCTTACATTTTGAACACAAATACCTGTACTTTCTACTTCTTACATGTTGAACCCAAATACCTGTACTTTCTACTTCTTACATGTTGAACCCAAATACCTGTACTTTCTACTTCTTACATGTTGAACCCAAATACCTGTACTTTCTACTTCTTACATTTTGAACACAAATACCTGTACTTTCTACTTCTTACATGTTGAACCCAAATACCTGTACTTTCTACTTCTTACATGTTGAACCCAAATACCTGTACTTTCTACTTCTTACATGTTGAACCCAAATACCTGTACTTTCTACTTCTTACATGTTGAACCCAAATACCTGTACTTTCTACTTCTACATGTTGAACTCAAATACCTGTACTTTCTACTTCTTACATGTTGAACACAAATACCTGTACTTTCTACTTCTTACATGTTGAACCCAAATACCTGTACTTTCTACTTCTTACATTTTGAACACAAATACCTGTACTTTCTACTTCTTACATGTTGAACACAAATACCTGTACTTTCTACTTCTTACATGTTGAACACAAATACCTGTACTTTCTACTTCTTACATGTTGAACTCAAATACCTGTACTTTCTACTTCTCACATGTTGAACTCAAATACCTGTACTTCTACTTCTTACATGTTGAACACAAATACCTGTACTTTCTACTTCTACATGTTGAACCCAAATACCTGTACTTTCTACTTCTTACATTTGAACACAAATACCTGTACTTTCTACTTCTTACATGTTGAACACAAATACCTGTACTTTCTACTTCTTACATGTTGAACACAAATACCTGTACTTTCTACTTCTTACATGTTGAACTCAAATACCTGTACTTTCTACTTCTCACATGTTGAACTCAAATACCTGTACTTTCTACTTCTCACATTTCCCAAACAGGCTGGTTCCTTTAGTTTGAATGTGTGTCTGGTGGCGTGATCATTATTATTTAGAGTCATTGCGTGCCTATTGATTTGAACACGATCCGAGGAAGGCTACTAGAGGAATAAAGGCGTTAGCAACAATCCAGCGAAGATATTCATCTCCCTCACCATGTCCATATATGAGGTAAATTATCGGCGTCAAAAACGATTCCTGGCGAATGTGCTGCGAATTGTGTCGACCCAAATCTCACAAAGTGTTGGCTTTCAAGAATTCTCCGTCTTGAAAAAGCACACGTACAAATGTTATTGTTATCATATCTTTGTAATCACACGTTTATTCAATATTTCCTAATAGACTATGTTTGATTGTAAAGTTAGCACTTAGTTACTTTTACTTGAGTAGAGAAGTTTAGTCAGTACTTCTACATTTACCAGAGTATTTTTAAACACGAGTATCTGTACTTCTACTTGAGTAAAGGATGTGTGTACTTTAACATCTCTGGGTCCATCACTTCTTCACCACCCTACACCTCAGAAAGAAGCATGTTGCATCGTTGGAGGAGCTCAGGTCAGAAGAATGCTTCTCTGTAGCTGCTGAGCATCTGATGATACAACCTTTGAAACTTTGAAGATGTTGTTGATGCTTACCTTTAACCACTGATTCATGTTCCCCTCCAGCTAACACCGTGACGGGACCATGATGTTGGCACTAAATATATATAAATCCTGTATATTCAGTGTGTTTCCTTCCCTCCACTGCACGTCACTTTCTGATCAGCTTATAATGAATGTGAGGGTTTATCAGCAGCCGCACAGCGCCGCGTTCCCCCGCTGCACGTCATCCATCACCAGGAGCACGGAGGGAATCCTTTTCAGATCCGCACATCAAACACTACATTTATCATTTATTTCACCGTTCAAAAATGTGCGAACACAGGAGTGCAGATTAAAGGAGAAGTGGGAGATGGAGAGCACAGAAACAGAGCTCCAGTGTTCCCAACAGGTGGGAATACACATCATATCGTCATAAGAAATGTTCATTTTAAGATAAAAAAAACGTCCTTATTATATAATTTGTCTTAACGTAACTTTGTGTCTTATCTGACACTTTTAACAGCAAAATTAGCACTTTCAATTATGGTTTTATTTCAATATTTTGGTAAGTCATTTCGCCATAATAATAATAATTTACATCTTTGACCAACATGTTTTTAATTGGATGACTCACGAGAGGAGAACACCTATTAGTCCCACAGAAGGGACTTTACATGGCTGCACTAAAAGTAAAAATAGCTTAATATTAATTATAAAAATATTAATGGTTTGCATAGACCAAAAGCTTAATGTCTTAATCCTTACTTTTAATCCCCAAATTCTGACTTTTTTTGCAAAATAATTGAGACTTTTTTCTGAAAATCTTGACATTCAGACTTTTTTCATAAAAAACTTAAAATTCAGACTTAAAAAAAAAAAAATCATGAGCTTTAGTCTGCAGTCGGACCGTCTCAAATGTTCTGGTTCTTCTCGTAGCTCCTCATGGCAGAGCATCTTCACCACAAGACTCTATAGAGTTATTAAAAATGTCCTCATGTCAGATTTTGGATAACAAGTCGTTTATGTCTGGTTCATTTGTCCAAACTGCAGGCGTGGGTTAGTTATCTGTGGGATCATCTGCAGTGAGGTTAATGGCTCGCACTTAGCGCCTCTTGCTCTGACAGCTTCCTGTTGGACCTCCTCTGTCTTAACGTAGTTTGTCAGACACGCTGCAGATAACCAGAGTGTAAGCTAAGTGGTTCAAATGCAAAGTGAAAGGAATACAGACGAGCTGTTTTGTCCCGTGTAATCATTCCTTCGCCTCCCACAGGAGCCTCGTAGAAAAACATTTATTCTAGAGAACAACAAACTCATAAAGAGCTGAAGTTAATTAGCCGAGCCTGAGAGATAATGCTTCTGCAGGATGAGGGTTTCATTAACGAGCAGCATCTGATTCCTCGCTTGTTTACAGCTGATCTGGTGCAGGTTGCTCTGATGTGGAATTAAAGATCAATTAGAGCAAACGCACTTTGGCTTCTTCAGGAAACACTGAGGGTGTTTCTCAATCGCAAGTACGCTTGCTTGGTAGCACATGTCTGCCGAGCATCTTGCTTCAGAAGCGAGTCAAGAATACTTCCTGGCATTCGGAAAACGAAGAGTGGAACAGACTAGCAAGTGTGCAGGTGTGCGTCATATGAGAGGCCCCGCCTCTTACATCTTCCGCCACAGATTTGGGGAAATTGGTCCGTGCGCAAAGCATTGTGGGGATTTTAAGACCGCGGAGTCTACTCATGTGCAGCCTCGATATTTCTCCAAACGGAGTACGCCGGGCTCGGTAGATTTCCAAGTATGCTGGAGATTGGAACAGTACTTCGGCGGCACTCGATGACGTAGTATGCTTGAAATAGTGGCTCTGAAGCAGCTTTACTCGCGATTGAGAAACACCCCGTGTGTGTGAACGCGTTGTTTCAAGGTTAAACAGCTGCAGTGCTTCTGTTAATAAATGTATCACCCTAATAAACCGTATTTAAATTAATCTTACTGTTAATTAACAGAACCTCTAGAACATCTCAGAACCTCTAGAACATCCATCAGAACCTCTAGAACATCCATCAGAACCTATAGAACATCTATCAGAACCTCTAGAACAGGGGTAGCTAACACGGTGCCCGCGGGCACTTAGTCGCCCGCGGGGCATGTTCTAAAAATAGCTCGCCAAGCAAATCCAAAATGTATAAAATACACAAAACAAAAAAGGAAATGTAATTAAAAGAATCTACCCTATGCATAAACGAAACCTAAATCATAGCGAACTCTATCTACTTACTGCAACTCTATATCTCTCTAACACCCCTCCTCCCCCCACCCCCACAATGAATATCGACCCAATCACGTTCTTGCTTGATTTGCGGGCCAGCGTTGTAGAGATGGCAAATCCGGATCCTTTTACGGACTCAGGGTCTTCTGAGTCAGTCATTGAAGAGATCCGGATCATACGAGTCATTTGAGTCATATGAGTCAGCATCACCAAGACCGTAGAAATCCTATCGGTGAAACCGAAAAGTTGATGCATTTCACGAGCATATTATTATTCCATATATTTTGAATATATATATATATTTGTATATATATATATATAATATCTGCATGTATATTTTCTATTTCGACATGTATATTTTATATTTTATATTTTATTTTATTTTTCTTTCTATTCTTGTATATTTTGTAGTTTTGTTTTATTGTAAAATGCCTTTTATGCTGCTGTAACAACAATTTCCCAATTTGGGATCAATAAAGTACTATCTATCTATTTATCTATTAAACTGACGTTATATTAACCTCAGCTACACAGTGTATTTTGCTTTAATAAAAAATGTTGATCACAAAAAAAAGGGTTATTTTGCGATTTGGCAAATCTGAGTCTGCTGTTGACTCGTGCATGAGGACGAGTCTGCTGGATCTCTGGATCTGCTGCTATATACGGCTCTGAGTCCGCACGAGTCTGCTCTGCTGTGTGTTGCAGAACAGTGAGTCAGGATTTGCGAATCTGAGTCTGCTGTTGACTCGTGCATGACGACGAGTCTGCTGGATCTCTGGATCTGCTGCTATATGGTTACGGCTCCATGTCCGCACGAGTCTGATCCGCTGTGTGTTGCAGCGAGTCAGGATTTGCGAATCTGCGAATCTGCGAGTCTGCGAATCTGCGAGTCTGCGAGCGAGTCTGCGAGTCTGCGAGCGAGTCTGCGAGTCTGCGAGCGAGTCTGCTCGTGCATAGCGCGGGAGCCGGGTGCTGGAGGAGGGGCTATGCTCGTGCACATGACGAGATCGCTGGATCTGCTATGCTATTACGGTTGGAGCCGTCGGCTCCTCTGAGTCCCCACGAGTCTGCAGGAAGTTTCACTGATCCGCGTCCCCTCCCCTGAGCCAAACGATAACTTCTGGCAGGCAGCTATCCTGTATACTTACTAAAGGGTAGGCAGATGGACTGGGGTACGTTGTAATGTGATTTTACATGTTATAAAGAGAGTAGCGAGTGACGCAATTTATAGTTTTAATTTGTACGTCACACCAAGTGTGGGACTCAAGGACTCGGGTTAATGGAGAGGGGAGACTCGTCACGACCAGCTCATTTCTAGGATCCGGGTTAATGATCCGGATGAATCAGGACTCGCCCATCTCTACAGCGTTGCAGTCTGGAAGAAAAGCAATGTGGCACCTCCCGCTGATTTTCCTTCTGGCAGAATCTCCACAACACATCAGCCCCATTGAGCAGCCTGTCATGCAGCCTATACAACACATGAGGGGCAGAGCTTTACTCTGTGTGCTGCAACTTGCATATATATTTATTGCACTTGACGCACACACACGCATGGCGTCATTTCCACCTGGGACAGGGGGAAATGTCCCCCGCTCTTTTCGAAATCCCGTTTGTGTCCCTCCACTTTACAAATATGTTATTATTATTTTTTAACGCAAGCCGTCGATCGCCACGGAGGAGCTCACAGCTCTGTGAGCGAGAGAGAGAGAGAGAGAGAGAGCGAGCGAGAGAGCTAGGGAGGGAGGGAGGGAGAGAGCTAGGGAGAGCACACCTTTATCTATTTAATATAGATGAAGTAAGAAAGGACAGTTAAAAAAAAACAGTTTAAAAGGGGAGTGATTAGTAAAATAAGCATAAATAAAAGGAAAGAATGCTAACTAGGTAACATAAGATAAGAATAATCAAGTTGAAATGATTTGTTATTGGTTGTGATCATATTCTAAAGATTTGTGGATTATTGAAATGTTTACAGCTCCCTTTCATCTGAGTGTTGTATCCATCAATTCATGTTGTGCTCAAAGTGCTCCAGATTGATGCATTTCACTAACATTAAAAAACAATCTTCCCGGGGTGCATGCCCCTAGAGGAGGTGAGGACCCCCCTAGAGGAGGTGAGGACCCCCCTAGAGGAGGTGAGGCCCGTCTACCCCCAAATAAAGCAGGTTAAAATAATTAAATTGCATACATGTTATTTGAGTAAACACTGAAAACGGGTCCCACAGACCCAAACAGCAAACAAAGGTTAAAGGTCAGCATATCATAATGTTAAAATGTGCTAAATATATACACTGCAAAAAAACAAAAAAAGAGGAGTAAAAGTATCCCCTGACTTGTTTTATTTTTTGAAAGTAGCCCTCACCCTAAAAAAGGTTGGTGACCCCTGCTCTAGAACATCCATTATAACCTCTAGATCCAGAACATCCATCAGAACCTCTAGAACATCCATCAGAACCTCCAGAACATCCATCAGAACCTCTAGAACATCCATCAGAACCTCTAGAACATCCATTATAACCTCTAGTTCCAGAACATCCATCAGAACCTCTAGAACATCCATCAGAACCTCCAGAACATCCATCAGAACCTCTAGAACATCCATCAGAACCTCTAGAACATCCATCAGAACCTCTAGAACATCCATTATAACCTCTAGATCCAGAACATCCATCAGAACCTCCAGATCTAGAATATCCATCAGAACCTCTATATATATATATATAATATATACATTGAATATTTTATACAATACAATTTACTTGTATATTGAATTTTTGCACAATTTTTATTATATAACTATATGCATCATGAGGGCAACGACCTTATGATCTTTGAACTTTCATCATTTAATGTCACATTTGACACGCAATTACATGACATGTCACATGTTAGACGCTTTTATCCAAAGCGACTTACATACTCAATACTGTGGACAATCCCCACAGGAGCACTTTGGGGTGAAGTGTCTCAGGGACACAACGACATGCTGACTGCAGTGGGGTTTGAACCTGTGACCCCCTGATCAGAACACCAACGCTCTACCCACTGCGCCACAGCCTCCCTACAGGAAGATGCGTTGATAAAAGTTTGTTAAAAGTCCGTCTTTCTGGTGGGCGGGGCTAACAAAAGCCGATTTTGGAATCTGTCCGCAATTACATGAGCATTGATCGTACAGAATTTAGAATTTTGGAGCAAACATATTCAATCAGTTTGAATAATTTGACACTTTTACAACATCAAAAACAATGAATGACCTCATCGTTTGACCTTTTGAACATAGCAACTTAACGTCGTATTTTGACATTTTTACTTTCTCTCTCGGAGGAAATTGCTAAATGTTGCAAATAATAAGAAAAACGCACGTTATTCAAAATGCCCGTCTTTCTGGGAGGCGAGGCCAATGGAAGTGAATTGGGAATGTTCGCAATGAAAGCAGCGGTCTATCTGAACAGATTTAAAGAGCTTCTTAATGACGGAGAAGCAGCAGCAGTCTGTAGATGCTGTATTTGATAATGTTATGACCATGATATGTTTCTGTAACTGTGCTGCTGCTTGGCCAGGACTCTGTTGCAAAAGAGGTTTTATTCTCCGTTAGACTTCTCCTCTTTTATTTAGGCTCTCATTACACTGTTAGGTAAATCACAGCAGAAGCATTTCATTACCGGGTTGAATCACGAAGAGTCACGTAAACGTTTAAAGATCCTCCAGCGAACTGCTTTTGAAATCCTTGGACAGGTGTGCGACTGGTATCTTTAATTCTCTCTGTGGAGAAATATAATTTACACCTCAGGAAGTTTGACATCTTGCA